>PVJS01040122.1:0-18588 GCA_004027185.1 Glis glis | reverse complement strand
CAGAGGTAGAATGCCCCTGGGTTCAATCCCCAGTACCACACACACACAAAAAAAAGAAGAGCCAAGCATGGTGGCGCATTCCTGTAATCCCAGTACTTGGGAGTCTGAGACAGGAGGATCACAGGTTCAAGGATAGCCTCAGCAGCCGGGCGTGGTGGCACACGCTTGTAATCCCAGTACTTTGGGAGGCGGAGACCGGAGGATCCGGGTTCGCGGCCAGCCTCAGCTCTCTCTCTCTCTCTCTCTCTCCCTGTCTCTCTCTATATATATACCTAGTCAGGCCCTCCGCAACTTCATGAGACCCGGTTTCAAAATAAAGCATAAAAAAATAGGGCCGGGGGTGTAGCTCGGAGGTAGAACGGCCCTGGGTTCAATCCCCGGTACCGCAAAAAAAAAAAAGGATAGCCTCAGCAAGTAGTGAGACTCATCAACCTAGCGAGACTCTGTTTCAAAATAAAAATTAAAATAGAGCTTTTTTTTGTCTTTTGTTTTTGGCACTGGGGATTGAACCCAGGGGCTTTCTACCTCTGAGCTACACCCCCAGCCCAATTTTATTTTCATTTTGAAACAGGGTCTCGTTAGGTTAATGTGAGTCTCACTATTTGCTAAGCCTGGCCTCCAACCTGCAATCCCCGTCTCAGCCTCCCAAGTACTGGGATTACAAGCATGCATACCACGCAAGGCCTCTGCCTAGTATTAATATGCAAAGGTGCTTGTGCATCACTAAGACAAACAAGAAAAAGGGCAAAGGACACAGGGATTCTCAGAAGAGACTGCCAACAGACCTATGGGGACTGTGCTAACCACCCCTTAGAACAAGCAAATGTGTCCTGCTCTTTCCAAAGCTGACCCACAGTGTGGCACAGTGTTTAGTCAAGATCTCAGAGCTAAGGCTAAGGCCAAACACCCTTGCACATGCTCACTGCAAAGCCATCGGCAAGCATGAAACCTCCCTGGGCCCCATTCCACCATCTCTAAGTGCTGATGGTCAGCACCTCTAGTCATAGGCTCTGACTTGGAGTGATGCCAGGCAAGAAGTGAGCTCCAAGAACATCCCGTGTGGTAAAGACAGGGACTGCCTTGGGGGTCCCAGTTGGCAAAGCTGGAGGAATGGCAGCTATATGCTGGATGGTCAAGTACTTTTCCACATCTCTCCACAGACATTCTCACACCAGTGCACATATATTTATTTATGTATGTGGATATTAGGAAGAACAGCACAAATGCCAATCAGGGGACTGGGTAAACTTCTAAAATAAAACAAATGGGAGAAGGTGGCTAGGTAGGCAGGGTTGATGGGGTCTTTCCTCCCTAAATAGTATGAATGTTTATGTGAATGAAGAAGCTCATCCTCTTGGTTCCACGCTTAGAGAATGCCTGCCTGGCACTGCCTCGATCCCTCACAGTCCCTTGGTGAAGGCTCTCTTGGGCTGTAAAAACGACTCACATAAGTATTATGTGCCACACGTGTGGACACAGCAGAGGTTCTAAGCTGCCTGCACTGAGCCCAGAGGGGGGTAGGTGGGGTCCTGGGAAGCGAAGCAGGACACACCTACCACAACCCAGAGGCAGTGATGAGCCAGCCTGGAGGGTCAGGCCTGTGGGGAGACGGAGGACTGCCCCCCCAGGCATCAAGTCCAAGGGTCTTTCCCTTCTTGTACAGGGACCAGAGAGTCAACTTCCAGATCACTGGTGTGAACTTGGGCTAGGGGGTGCCATCTCACTCACTGCTCACTGCCCCCTGAGAACATGATTCCTCAACATAAGCCATGTGGAGCTGTGTCCCTGGGTTCATATGCTAACAACCAAGCAAGGCGGCCCTCTAGCTCCGTGAAGAAAGCACAGTTCTCACAATGTTTAGCAGCCCACATTCTCTGAGCATTGTCCAGGAGCTCCCAAGAGCCAAGGGAGCCATGGCTGCTGCTCCCTCCCAAGGGGATCATACTGTGGAAGCTGCACAGACAAAGGATGTCTTTAATTTCAAACAACTCAGCACAGAGAATGGGGTTACCAGGTCGGGGGTTGCTGATCACAAACAGCAACAACTTCACTTCTCACCTGGGTCTCTGTGGGCCCTGGGAAAGAAACTTAAGCACAGATATCTGCTTCCCCACACACATATGGATGGCCATGACCTTGAGCAAGACATGCCCCACAGGTTCCACTCTGACCCCCTGGTGTTCCTCAGCACAGCAGCAATCAACACTGGGGCAGGAAGAAGTAGCAAGATGCAGGTCTGAACAAGCCACAGCGACCTGGAAATAGGTTCCAAGTGAACAAAGACAGTTTATTCCACTCTGACACCAGAGAGACCAGAGACAGCAGCATCCCCAGGCCTGCAGGGTGTTAAGACTATACTAGAAACCAGAAACATATGCATCCAAAAAATATCCCACAGCCAATGATTCCTGCAGCATCTCCAACAGAACCCCATGCCTGCTGAGGGTCTCCAACCAGATGCTCATGGCCACTCAAGTCCACCATCATCACCCCTGACCTGCCACCATTTCCACCCACCTGGCTCTTTCCTGCATTATTACTACTCAGTTCTGGGTTAGAAATCAGCACCACCAGCCCCTGTTCCTCCATCTCTTTCCCACACCTTCTGCTCCATGTCTACCACCATCTCCATCCAAAGTGGTCCCTGTGATGGGCATGGTAGCACAAACCTGCAACTCAGGAGGCTGAAGCAAGAGGATCACAGTCCAAGTCAAGTCCAGCCTGGGCAACTTAGCAAGACCCTGTCTCAAAAAAAAAAAAAATCCAAAGTGGCCCCTGCCTCCAGGGCTGGCACCTCAAAGCTGACCTCTACCACAACACCAATATCTGCTCCAGTTTGTTCACATCTCTAGGCTCAGCTGCTCCCTGGCTTTCCACGCCAGGCCCTGTCCTCCACCTTCTGACCTCACTGCACTTTTTATGTTTCCGTCTATCTTCACCCTGAGTTGGCAAAGGAAACCTCTGTGAGGTGTGTAGAACTGAGCCCTCCACTGCGGCTGCACTGATGCAGGAAAATCGAAACCCAAAATCCGACGGGCCAGCTCCAGCCAAACACCACCTAGCTCTCACCTTGCCTGAGAGCTGGACTCCCTACAGCCCTTCCAGCTTCATGACCTACAACTCTAGAACCACTAGTCTTCGAGACTCAAGACAAATCGCCTCCCTGCTCTAGATCGCCTCCTTTAGTTGTTAAAGAGAACACGGAAAGACTCTGGCCCCGCTGCGCGCCGGCTTTGGAACACTAGGGTTTAGGCTTAGCTTCCCAGACAGCGAGAGGGGGAAAGAGACAGAAAGGACTTCCAGTGGCCCCGTTGTAGGGCGCAGGGACGTCCCCCAAAGAGGCAGGGACAAGGGGAGGGGGCCACCACGTTCCCTGGGTGGGGTAGGGACGTGGACCACGCGACCCCGGGAGGCAGAGACGTGGACCGGGAGCCCACCGCCGGCGCCCGCCTAGGAGGAATTCAGTCACAAACTCCCGGGTCTCTCTTCCGGGACTGACGCTGGCAAGCCGGCCCGCAAGGACGCTGGGCGCACCTGAGCCGGGGGAGGGGGCCGGACCCGGCCCGCGAAGCCCAGGACCTCCGGGCGCTGGCCGCTGACCTTGGGGAGAGGCCCCGAGTCGACTTCCCGCGCGGCCGGCAGAAGGGGAGCCTCCAGGCTCTTCGCCCAGGATTCCAGAGGGGCGCTTCCCTAGCACAGCTGAAGGAGCGTCCAGCCTGCCGTTTACCTGAGGAGCTGCTGCCGCCACCGCAGCCCGGGCGCCGCCCTCCCGCCCCGCCACTGCCCGGAGTGGGCGGAGCTGCGTGCCGAGCCCGCCTCCGCCGCAGTCTGACCAACCGCGGCCGGGCGCGCGACAGCCTGGCCCCGCCCCCAAGTGATATCTGCGATTATTGGCCGCCGGCACGTCCCTCACGCTCGTTCCACCCCCGTGCTCCTCCCCAAGCGTGCCGTGGTGCGCAGACTCCGCCTCGCGCTCGGCCCCGCCCTCTGCCACCCCGTGACCGCCGCACCTGACTGTTGGGCGTGAGTCGAACTGGAGCGGACTGCGGGGGCGGGGGCGAGGCTCGGCGCGAAGCGCTATCTGCGCAGGCGCCGGCCCTGAAGCGCACTTGCGCGAGGCTCCTTACCTCCATCGGGTAAACTTGGTTCAGTACCCCCATCCGATAAGCTTTCACCGCTCATGATCCCAGTACGCGCACCGCATTCCATAAACCCGAAAGGACGCGAGCTCTGCACGTCATTGCACCCAAATGCGCACAGACCAAGCAAGTGCACTTGCAAATACGCACCTGTCTAGGTGCACACACCGGACATTGGCATGCTCTATATCTGTCACAAACACACACGCTAAACACCAAAAAAACAACACCTTAAGTCGCAGACCCCTCAGTGAATACATACAGACATGCATGCCCATAAGAAGTGCACATCCAGTCCAGTCTACCAACAGACCATGGGAATCTAAATGATCAGGTCCCTGCATTTGAGACCTTCGAATCTGTCAAGAGGCAAATAAATTTATTTAAAGGATTATAAAACGGATTACAGAGCCGGGCGTGGTGGAGCACGCTTGTAATCCCAAGTACTTGGGAGGCTGAGACAGGAGGATCGCACTCCGCAGCCAGCCTCAGCTACTTAGGCCCTCCGCAACTTAGTGAGACCCTGTTTCAAAATAAAGAATAAAATGCTGGGCGTGGGAGGAGGCAGGGGGGGTGGGAATTGGGGAGGGCTAATTGACTGATGAGTGCATGTATACGTAAACCACCCTGAAATCCTTCAAGATGTATGATTGCAATGCACTAATAAAATAAAATAAAATAATAAAAAAATGCTGGGCGTGATGGCGCACGCTTGTAATCCCAGTACTTGGGAGACTGAGACAGGAGGATCGCAGGTTCGCAGCCAGCCTCAGCTACTTAGCGAGACCCTGTTTCAAAAAAGAAAAAAAAAATAAGGCTGGGGATGTAGCTCAGAGGTAGAATGCCCCCTGAGTTCAATCCCCGGTACCACAAAAAAAAATTTAAAAATAAAGAATAAAAATAGGATTGGGGGTGTAGATGGGAGGTAGAATGCCCCTGGGTTCAATCCCCAGTAAAAAAAAAAAAAAAAAAAAAAACACGGATTACAGCGCACAAGAAGTACTTGCTGTGAAGATGCGTGGCTTTGAGGTTGAGAAAGCAAAGGACCCATCCTCCAGAATTGAGGAAGGAGGTTCAAGGCGAGACTCTGTACCTGCAATGAACCAGAGGCTGAAATCACCTGATCTAAATTTTGGCTGAATTCACAGACCAAAAGGAAAGAGGGTATGGTGTTCTGGAAGCACAGAAAGTGAGCCATTGGAGGAAAAGGAAGTGGTCAGCTATCTGCCTTCAGGCCCCCGACAGTGTGAGTTAGATGTGGAAATCAAGCTGCCAGTTGGGTGGGGTTCTGGTAGGGCAGTGGGCTGAGGGTTTGAGGGGCAAAGTGGGGGCCTTACAAACACTGAGACAGGACATTCTTTTTTCCATAGCAAGTAGAACTTGAGCCTGTTTCTGTTGTGGGGACAGAACCCAAGAGAGAGGGACAAGACATAGATGGGTGAGAGTAGGGTGATCCGCAGATGAGAACCTGGTTCAGCCAGGAAACTGGGCTCCAGCAGGCAGGAGGGACTAACCAGGGAAGGAGGCTTTTCCAAGCTCACACCTCAACAGCTCACTGCCCTACCTGAAGTCTTCAGTGTTTCCCTCCATGGCCAAAGCCCAACATGTCCCACTGGTCTTTTGCCCTTCCCAGCCATAGTGGCCACCTCTTCCTTCCCAAGAACACAAGCTGCCCAGCATGCATCATGACTTCATATTTACTTTTATGACATTATTAAGCACAAAGCCCAGTATATGATGGTGCTCAGTAAAGCTTTCTCTGTGGAGTTGATGGGTTAACAAGGGTGCAAAGAGTGAAATAATGAACACTTTGCAAAGGGAGGGTAGACAGAGCTGATGACTATTCTGGATCCTGCCTGTTGTTGCACAACACTCTCTGGCTTCCAGTTGGGTTCTGGCACAGGTTGGAGCTAGGAAGGTCAGAGAAGGGGCATGGCTGGGAGGTGTAGGCTCCTAGGCTGGATAGTAGCAGTTCAATGGCCTGACCACCCTTGGCCAGGTCCATCCAACTTTGCATCTTGCTCCCAAACTTGAGGTCATCACCTTCACCTGGCCTCTTGTGCCACTCCAGCCCTTCTAACTCCTGGGTAACTGACCCACATTGAGTCCCTGGAATTGTCTCTCTTTTCTTGGGCCCTGGATCAGCCACAAGCCAGCTAGTATGTTCATATTTCCTATATTCCAGGCAATTTGCCAGACAAGGGCTGTGACTGAGCAAGGGAATATCAAGCACAAGCCTTGCACTCAAGAAGCTCATAGTTCAGCTGGGGGTGGTGGCACACGCTTGTAATTCCAGTACTTGGAGGGCTGAGACCAGAGGATCCGGGTTCGTGGCCAGCCTCAGCTACTTAGTGAGGCCCTCTGCAACTTAGTGAGACCCTGTTTCAAAATAAAGAATAAAAAATAGAGCTGGGGGTGTAGCTCGGAGGTAGAATGCCTCTGGGTTCAATCCCCAGTACTGCAAAAAAAAAAAAAAAAAAGAAGAAGCTCATAGTTCTCCAGGCGTGGTGGCGCACGCCTATAATCTCAATACTTGAGAGGCCGAGACAGGAGGATCTCTGGTTCAAAGACAGCCTCAGCAAAAAGTAAGACTCAGCAACCTAGCAAGACCCTGTTTCACAATAAAAATAAAATAGGGCTGGGGGTGTAGCTCGGAGGTAAAATGCCCCTGGGTTCAATCCCCTTAACACACACACACACAAAAAAAAAGCAGCAGCAGCAGCTCACAGTCCAATAGGGATGTAAACACAGTCTGAACAGGGTGTGGTGACATGCACTTATAATCCCAGGACTTGGGAGGCTGAGACAGGAGGATCACAGGTTCGCAACCAGCCTCAGCTACTTAGTGAGGCCCTCCGCAACTTAGTGAGACCCTGTTTCAAAATAAAGAATAAAATAGAGAACCAAGATGGTGGGATAGTGAGAGGCAGCGTGTCGCCAGCGCTCCGAGAGTCAGAGCTCGGCTGGCGGGAAGACTGCATCTTGAAAAGAAAAGTAGGGCAGCCAAAACTCAACAAAACAATGAGAAGCAAAGTGCAGCGGAATGCGAGGCAGTGGAAAGAGCGGAGGGCGGCAGGGAGCTCAAAGCATTTCACCGGGTAAGCAGAGAGCAGAGACAAAGGCGCCATCTTGGCTGAGCCACCGCGGCCCCTGGAATACTCCAGCAAAGAAACATCTGATTCTTGTGAAACCAGCGATTATAGTCCACCATTGAAAGCAGTCGACATCGGACCATGATGAAGCCCAAGCTGAACCAGATCCACACCTACAACAGCAACAACTGCAAAGGGTGGGACGCGAGCCTCAGCCCCTGAAAAGAAAGTGACGCAGAGAGACATAGATGAGGTGGCCAGGCACAGGAGCAGCCCAACACTGAGAAAACGAGCAGGTGAAACACGGCCCCCCTGGAGTAGCCTAGCACCCACATAGAACACCACAGCACTGAAGACATGGACGGACATGGCATGGCCCCCCGGAACCGCCCAACAAGAACACGGGTGAGTGAGATAAAGTTGCTGGCACTCTGAAACTCAGAACTTGGCAGGCGGGAAGACTGCTTCTTAACAAGAAAAGTGGGGCAGACAAAACTCAACAAAACAAAGAGAGCCGAAGAGCAGCGGAGTGTGAGGCAGCAGACAGAACGGGGCGGGGGGGGGCTAAACAGAACTCCATGCATTTCACCTGGTAAGTGGAGACCAGAGGCGCCATCTATGTGGGGCCACGCCTACACCGCGACTCCCAGAGATCAACAGCAAAGAGACAGCAGATCCTTATGAAACCAGCGACTAGACCACCATTGAAACCGATCAACTCTGGAATATGATGAAGCCCAAGTCAATCCAGACTACAACGATGATGGTGTCAAGGGGTGGACTGTGAGCCTCTGCTCCCACAACGAGTGCAATGAGGAGAGACAAAGAAGAGGTGGCCATACACAGGAGCAGCCCAACTCTGAGAACACCAGTCGGTGAGACACGGCCCCCCATGAGCAGCCCAACACCATCCTGGAATACCCCAAAACTGAGGACATAGGTAGATGAGACATGACCCCCTCCCCAGTGGCCCAGCACTGAGAACACAGGTGGGTCAGCCCCTGGCCCCGCCCCCAGAAACCTCCATACTGGGGACATGAGGCAAGCGAACCCTTGGTCCCGCCCCCAGAGAACCCCTCCCCCCAGCACTGGGGACCCCGGCCCTGCCCCAGAGTACCCCAGTGCTGAGGTCACAGGAGGATGAGCCACGACCCCGCACAGGAGGGACTCCAGACAAAGGGAGAAAACCTCAGATGAGCGAAGAAGGCTAACTAACTGGGGGAGACGGGAGGGAAGGAGAGGGAAACAAACTGGTGCACAGGATGGACATACACAAAGATATCAAAGTCAACTACTATACGGAAAACAGGAAGGAGGAAGGGGAGAGGCAGGGGGGTGGGAATTGGGGAGGGCTAATTGACCAATGAGTGCATGTATACGTCAACCACCCTGAAATCCTTCAAAATGTATGATTGCAATGCACTAATAAAATAAAATTTAAAACAAAACAAAAAAAGAATAAAATAGGGCTGGGGATGTAGCTCGGAGGTAGAATTCCCCTGGGTTTAATCCCCAGTACTGCAAAAAAAAAACCTAAACCCATGTCTGAGCAGCTCCAATGGGCCTACTCCAAGGCCTCCACTGTGCAGGCACATCACATCCACCGTGCATCTCAGTGTAGGACCATGCAAGCCCTCAGCCTCACTGGGCCTCTGCCACTTCCAAGGCCCTTGTGGACACTCCCAGGACAGCTGCCCATCAACTCCTGTGCCAGCCCATCAGGCTCACAACCAAGACACCTCACATTTGGACCCAGGCTCTGCCACTACTAGGTCTCAGTTTCTTTCTCTGCTTTGCTTTTCCTTTTTTTTTTTTTTTTTTTTTTTTTTTGGTACAGGGGATGGAACCTGGGGATAGTCTACCTCTAAGATACACCCCCAGACCTTTTTACTTTTTATTTTGAAGCAGGGTCTAGCTAAGTTGATGAGGATCTGGCTAAGTTGCTCAGGCTGGCCTCAAACCTGCGATCTTCCTGTCTCAGCCGCCAAATACTGGGATTATAGGCATGTGCCACTATAGCGGGCTCTAGCAGATGCTGCTTGCTCCATAGTCCCACCACAGAGGGTTGCTGCTTCGTGCAGCTCCCTAAAACTTGTTCCATGGTTCCTGCCACAGAAGGTCGCTGCTCCGTGCAGCTTCCTGAAGATTGTCCCATGGTTCCTACCACGGAAGGTCGCTGCTCCCAGCAGCTCCCTGACACTAGTCTACTAGTCTATCTCACACAACATCAACATGAAGCCTGACATAATAATTTGAGAATATATTTAATAGTTGGGGGGTTGGGGAGGAGATAGATGACGATTCTCCTGGCCATCTGTAGCCAGAATCTTACTTTTATAGAAACTTTAGACAAGGCATCATAAAAGTTAATCAAACACAGAAACTAACAATTGTCACGAGTTACAATAAAGAAGATCAGTAAGGCAGACATGTGACAAGCTTGGAGGAAGGAGGGATTAAACATTACTGGGTGAAGAAGACATCAAAGACCGCACCTAAGAGATTACACCTGGTCCCTTGGAATGTCCACTTGCAGACAAATCCCACCCAGCCAAATACCATGTATTGAAACTGAGCCAGTCCAAGAGATGATAATCTCAGTGTGTGTTCTAAGACGGGCCTCGACATGCCACCACACCTGTGTGTGTGTGTGTGTGTGTACTAGGGATTGAGCTTAGGGGCATTCTACCTCTGAGCTACATCCCCAGCCCTTTTTATTTTTTATTTAAAAACAGGGTCTTGCTAGGTTGCCAAGAGTCTCATCAGGTTGATGAGGCTGTCCTCAAACCTGTGATTCTCCTGTCTCAGCCTCTCAAGTACTGGGATTATAAGCATGCGCCACCACCTCTGGCTTATTTTTTATTTTTTGAAACAGGGTCTAACTAAGTTGCCAAGTCTGGCCTTGAACTCCTCAAATCCAGCCTCAGCCCCCTGAGTCAATGGGATTACAGGTGTGCGCCACCACATACAGCTGGGCCTCAATTTTGTCATCTGTAAAACACATATTGCTTGGTTGTGTTCAGATTCGAGATCTTGGATGTGAGCTGCCTCTTGTGGAATGGGCACTATCATGTGTTCTGTGGACGGTGAGGACTGCTACAGGCAGCAGCTGCAGCTAATCTCATTGCCTAGAGTGGCACCTGGCACACAGCCTACACTCAGCAAATATCAGCTGCTACTCCTGGAGGTAACAGTGCTCAGAGCCTCTGGAGGCTAGGAGAGGGAGAGGTGGTGGTGGGCCCTGTCTCCTAGGGCTCAGGGGGCCTGGGTCCAGGGCCCTTGCTTGCCCTGGGGATGTGTGATTGAGCTTGCAGAGAGCTCTAGGCAGGAGGCCTGGCCAGCAGCCCCAGCCTGGGTAGAAGGTCAGTCTCCAGCAGAGGAAGGCCAGGAGGGGGGGGAGGCTCCCCCACTTGCCCCTCTTCTGGTACAGGTAACAGTGGCTTTGGCACTCATTCAAAGAATTAGGGGGTACAGTTAAACAGCAGTTGGCACATGTTTTATTTTGTATTTATTTATTTATTTATTGGTGGTACCGGGGTTTGAACCCAGGGGCATTCTACCTCTGGGCTACACCCCCAGCCCTATTTTTTATTCTTTATTTTGAAACACGGTCTCACTAAGTTGTGGAGGACCTTACTAAATAGCTGAGGCTGGCTGCGAACCTTGATCCTCCAGTCTCAGCCTCCCAAGTACTGGGATTACAAGCGTGGGCCACCACACCTGGTTTTGTTTTTATTTTTTTGAGACAGGGTCTCACTAAGTTACCCAGGCTCGTCTCAAACTTGCAATCCTCCTACCTCAGCCTCCCTTGTTGCTGGGATTGCAGGTGTGCACCATTGCATGTAGCTTGGCACGTTTTATCCCCTTTCCCTTCCTATGTCCTTAGAAGGCTGGCCCTCCTGCCTTTGTCCTTCCCCAATCCCCAGCTTCTTTCTAGGCCTTTTGTGGCAAATCACACGCAGAGTGGCCCGTGGAGGCCTCACCCTGGTTCTAGCCCTTGAAGTGGGCTCCCATCCCACAGAAAGGGGACTGCTCCAACACAGGGCAGGACTGATCCAACAAGCTGTTCTCAGAATGGGCAGGTCCTGAGAGGGCACCCTCTTTTGAGGGCACAATGCAGGTATAACTCTAGAACCTTCCATTCTAGAATCTGCCCCCAGTTTCCCAGAGCCTGCCTTCCCCACCCAGTCCACAGCTGTGATAGCCTCCCCCCTGAGCCTCTCACCCCAAGCTCTCAGCCCCACCCCCAACAAGTCTTCAGAAACTTGGCTGTTATCTTAAGAGGGGGTGCAGGTCCCACAGGGACCCTGCTGCCCCAGCCTCTGTCCTTTGACAAGAGGCCTCAGCTGTGCCCCCACCCCCCAACTGAGACTGGCAGTAAGCTGGACCGCCAAGCCCCCTTCCATGCTGCCCTGCCCTCCACGAAGGGCAGTGGCAGGCGAAAGTTGGACCACAGAACTTTCATGGAGCAGGTGCGAGAGTGCATAGACAATGGCTACCTGCTCTCCTCCAAGAAGATTGGCTCTGGAGCCTTCTCCAAGGTCTACCTGGCCTACACCACACACGAGCGCATGCAGCACAACCCCAAGCTGTCCTCCGACTTGCGGGGCAAGCACCACACCATGGTGAGGCAGGCTGCCTCCTTCCCCAGCCTGGGCCAGCAGTCCCCTGTCCTAAACCACTTGGGCACCTTCCAGCTGACCAGCTCCCTTCCCAGAGCCTCCCTCCCAGGCCCTGCTCTTCCCAGCTTCCCTGTGCTCCTACAGGCTGACCACTCCCTGTGAACCAAACCCCTCAAACACAGAAGTGCCCAGGAGGAGGGGGCGGCACTGTCCTCCCAGGACACTTCACCTAGCCATGACCCCAAGAAGTTCAGCAATGTATACAAAAGACACTGGGCCTGTCCTGCCATAATTGTTCCCACAGAGGCTGTGGCCTGCACAGAGACCACCCTCTAATTCCCACAGGTGGCCATCAAGATCGTCTCCATTGCCAAAGCCCCCGTGGAATTCTCCCAAAAGTTCCTGCCCCGTGAGATCTCATCACTCAATGCTACCTATAAGCACCAGAACGTGGTGGGCAGTGGCCTCAACATAGCCTGTCCTAAGCCTCCCCATCCAGCCCTTACCACACCTGGTACCCACCCTGGGCCTGTCCACCTCCCCTACCTGGGACCTCCCTTTGGTCCTTGGGCTCGGAGCCCAGCCCCATCCTGAGGTGTGTATCCAGTACACAGGATGGTTCCAGAACACCCTTGGCCCAGCCCCTCCTCAGGTTGATGGTGGTGGGGGCCCCCGGCAGGTGCAGCTGTATGACACCTATCAGAACAGCCAGCGCTCCTACCTGGTGCTGGAGTTGGCGGCCCGAGGCAACCTGCTGGAGCACATCAACACTGTGTCAGACCACCGGGGCTGCCCAGGGCTGGAGGAAGAAGAAGCCCGAAGGCTGTTCTGGCAGCTAGTCAGTGCCGTGGCCCATTGCCACAATGCCGGCATTGTGCACCGGTGAGGGTGCCACCTGGCCCAGCTGTCTGCCCTGAGGCCCACTTGAGCCCAGGCCCAGCTCTACCTCCCCTTTCCTCACAGGGACCTGAAGTGTGAGAACATACTACTGGATGACCAGGGCTTCCTAAAGCTGACAGGTAAGCCTAGGCCCTTCACCCCACCCCCACCCCCAGTGTGCTCCTCTCCACCCCAACTTTCACTTCTGCCTGACCCAGGCAGGCCCCTACCTCCAACTCTCAGCGAGCCCTGACTTCCAGCTCTCCCACAAGGCCTGTACCCCATCCTCACCTACAGCCTGAAACCACTGGCCTAACCCATTAGTGCTCCTGCTCAACCCCACCCTCACCCACATTCTTGCTGTCACCCATGCACCATCACCAATCCCTGCAGACCCACACTCTCCTGAACCCACTGTCCCACACCCCTCTCACCCACCCATGCCCTCTCCAATGCCCTGTGCAGATTTTGGCTTCGCCAACCACACCGGGCTCAAGAACTCACTGCTGAGCACGTTCTGTGGCTCTGTGGCCTACACGGCCCCAGAAATCCTCATGAGCAAGAAGTACAATGGCGAGCAGGCTGACCTGTGGAGCCTGTGAGTGGCCCTCCACAAGACCCCGGGGGAGGGCCAGGGAAGGGCGGCACCCTGAGGAGCCTGTATCCCCAGAGGCATCATCCTCTACGCCATGGTGACTGGGAAGCTGCCCTTCAAGGAGCGCCAGCCCCATAGCATGTTGCACCTGATGCGCCAGGGCCCCACCTTCAGGCCAGACCTATCCTCAGGTGAACACCCCACCCGTATCCCTGGAGCCCCAGCTCAGGCCTGGAGAGTGAGTAGCCCCTGGAGAGGCCAGGGTCCCAGGAAAGGCCATCCTGCGCGGTGGAGAGACTGATCTGGCTTCACCTCCATCCGGGCTGGAGACGTTTGGTCCGCACACTCCATGGTGGGGAAGTTGGGCTGAGGGAGGACCTCAGACTGGACGCCATGAAAGGTGGTGCGAGCTCAGCACTAGCCCAGGGCACATCCCCTAGGCTGTGACTCAGTTTCCCCTTCAGTGACACACGGACGCCCTTCAATCTTTGCCAGAACGGAATGGGATGACCCCTCCAAGTTGCCGGCCTCGCAGGCGGCGGGGGACGTGGGCCGGGGGACGCGGGGGCGGGGGGAGGCCATAGCCGTAAGCCCTCGCCCGCAGAGTGCCGGGACCTGATCCGCGGCCTGCTCCAGCTTCACCCGCGCTCGCGCCTGAGTCTGCAGCAGGTGGTGGCGCACCGCTGGATGCTTCCTGCCGCGCACGCGCTCTGTCACTTCGGGCTTGCTGCCCCACCAGGTGGAGCATGGACCGAGGGTGAGCTGGGCTGCGGGTGGGTCGTCCCTCTGTACTACTCTCGACCTCCGCTGTGGTCGGTTGCAGAGAAACAGGCGGGTTCCCAGCGCCCAGCATCCCCGGAGGATGCAGAGGCTGGCACAGGCTGGAGACAGCAGCAGGAAGGCCCCAAGAAGAGCGTCTCCGGCCCAGCTCTCGGGCCCCCAGAGGTCGGCCCCAGACAAGGAGTAGGTTCTGCAGGACTGGAGCTCCAGAGCACCAAGACAGGAAGCCCTGGCGTGAGCGCCTCCAGGCAGCTGCTGTGCCTGTGCTCCATGTTTACCATCAAGAACATTCCTGGGCACTACCTGATCAATTGAGGGTGGGTGGGTGGGTGGGTGTGGACAAATAAAATGTCTATTCTGTGGAGCCGAGGGTGCCGCTGTCTTTTTTTGGGGGGGGGGGATTGGGGGCTGAATCCAGGAGCATTCTACCAAGCTACACCCCAGCCCTATTTTTTAATTTATCTTTATTTATTTGTGGTACTAGGGATTGAACTCAGGGGTATTCTACCTCTGAGACACACCACCAACCCAATTTTATTTTGAAACAGGGTCTCGCTAGCTTGATGAGTCTCAGTACTTGCTGAGGCTGTCCTTGAACCTGATCCTCCTGTCCCAGCCTCCCAAATACTGGGATTAGGGCTGCAGCTGTCTTAATGTAGACAGAAGGCAGATGGCTTCTGGGTGTCTCCCCAGGTTGAAGCTCTGGCCCCATTTTCTGAGCCTCTTGGTCAGGGGAAAACACCAGTCCACATATCACACCTGCCTAGAGCACCAGAGCTTTAACGGGGGCTGGTTAGAGGGCATCTTGGAGAAGATGCCTGGCACTCGATGTAGCCCCTACCATGAAGAACACAAGTCAGAGCATTCCTCCAGTTTCAAGGGTGTGGAGTGGGGCACTGTGGACTCACAGGAAGACAAGCTAAGCTCCTTCATCAGGGGCCCCTCCCCATGCAAGGAGTAGCGAGGTATAATGAGAGGCTGAGGAAGGGAACTGGGGTGAAAGTGGCTATGACCACTGCAGAATGGGGGGGGGCATACAGAGCCAGGACAAAAGCAGATCAGGATCCTGGGCCCACAGTGGTTCAGGAGAGGAAGTAGACAGTGGTTGAGGGAAAGGTTTGGATAGGGGGCAAGGCTGCAGGCACATCTGCAGAGGAAGGCAAGAGACCCTGGGAGCGGAGGTTCTAGATGTCATGGAGGGCAGCTGAGGTTAACAGGCCTGGGCTAGAGAGCTTGGTGAGAACACAAGTACAACCTGAGCCTGGGGGAGCTGCCAGGAGCTGAGGGCACAGAGACAGAGAACACAAAGGGGAAGGAGTACTGAGTAAACACTCCAAGTACAGGTCTGGGGGGCACAGTCCTCGGAAGACCCAGGATCCAGGTATGGCTGGGTCAGCCCTCTGAGGCCAGGTGTCAGGCAAGCAGAGGGCCCCAGGGGGTGGAGTTGAGAGCAGGGGCACTTCTTGCACCTCTGAGCCTGCCCATGCCCAGACCATGCAGTGCCTTTGGGAGCTGGAAGCCCAGTGGGTTCCTCAGGACTTGTAATATTTTTGGTTCAGTACCACCACTTTGCCTGGGAACAGGCTCTTCATGGCTCCACTGGCCTCCATATCTGCCTCATGCGAAGGCAGCTGTTGCACATGGCCTGGCTGTCTGTGGCTCCACCTTCATTCTTACTGGTAGCAACAGGACACAGGGTTAGGAAGTATCCTCAACCCTCCAACATTTACTGAGCTACAACCTAAGTGTAGCTCTGCTTCTCAGCAGGGCACAGCCTCTGAGCAAGATTTGAGGGACCTGCAAGGAAGTTGGCAAAGGTGGACCTGGACCTGGCACCAGGCTGAAGGAGTCTCAGGTAGGTGGAGTCCCTTCTGCCTTTGGCTCTTGGAACAGCTTCTGCTGCTCCCTCTCTAACTGCTCCTGCTCCTGGCGGTCCAGCTGCTGCAGCTTTTGCTCCACATCTTCAGGCACCTGTACCTCCAGCAGGTTTTCCATACCATATTCTGGCTCATCCCCAATAAGCACCTGCAAGCAGAGAAGGCAGGTGAGTTGCCTGCCAACTGTAGGCACCACTTTCCCAGCCTCTCCAACCCTGCACCCACCTGGATGAGCTTCTCACAAGCCACTCGCACATCAGGCTCAGGCTCCCAGCTGTGCAGCTCTCGAAGGATCAGGTAGGCTCCCTGGTCCCGCACCTGCTGCCGACCAGGTGCTGTGGCTGTCAGCTGAGGAGACAAAGGTTACTCAGATGTCAACGTGCTCCTGTATGTGTGTGTTAGAAAGTGGCATTAACATAGGATCCTTGCTCACCAGCATGATGGCTTCAATGAGCATCTTGCGGATGTCTGCATCAGGCTCCCGCTGCTTCTCTGGTGGCAGGTACTGCAGGTCTACAGGCAGCCCTGGAGATGAGGGTGAGAGCCATGGGTGCCTAGACTGGGCAGCTGGGCCAGACTCTGTGTAAGCCTCACCTTTGCTCAGCAAGAAGGGGCCCAGGTCTGGGCACTTTCATGTCCCTCTCCCCCTGTTGGCTTCCCTCCTGCCTGGCCAACCCTGAAGCTCCATCCACCCAAGCCACTCACGGTCCATCTCTTCCTCTGAGAAATCCTCAGGCCCAGCCAGGGGCAGTAGCAAGAAGGGAAGAATGTCGACCTCAGGCCCAAGCAACCAGTCATGGTGTCCTGAGAGTGAAGACAGGGAGGGGGTTAGTCCATAGAGGCCCCCGAGTCCAGTCCCTACCCCAGCAACTCCCATCCCCTCCCCCACAACTCACGGTGCTCGAAGCAGCAATTCCGCAGCGTTCCCACCACCCCGCCCCGGCGCACCGAGGAGTCTGAGTATTGTGTAAGGGGCAGCAGCCGCTGGACCACACACCTGTTGGAAGAAACCACTCATTGCAGTCCCTTCTCACTCCCACCCCCTCACTGTCCCTGCGGGCGTCTGGGCTTCACCTATTGGGGTCCAGTAAGAACGCACGCGCTGCAGGTCCCTGGCTGAGGTTGGAGAGCAGAGGTCCCAGGTAATGTAGGGGCGCACGCGCGTTGTAGCCATGAGTGCAGAGCGCGTGCACCAGCCTCTCCAGGTCCGACTGTCCGGGCTCCGCAGCCGTCAGCGCAGCCATCAGCGCGGCACAGGGCCCTGGCTCGCGGCTGAGGTTGGCCAGCGCAGCGGCCGCCTCCTCCGCCCAGGGCCACTGTGCGTCCAACGCGCGATCCAGCAGGCGGGCTGGCAGGCCGGGGTCTGCTGCCAACAACGGCTCGTGCAGGCCCGGGTCCGCCGCCAAGTTCACCAGTGCGCGGGCTGCGTCGCGAGCTGGGGCCGGGGTCGGGGCCACCGCCAGCTCGGCCAGCGCCCGCAGCAGCGCTTCCTGCCCAGCCAGCAGCGTGCGGCCAGGCTCCGCGCCAGTCAGCGACAGCATATGCTGCACCGCCGTCGCCTGCAGGTCCGCCCGTGCGCCCGGCGCCAGGAAGGGCAGCAACTTCGCCGCCTCCGCGTCGGGGCCGGCCTCCGGGCCTCCCGGCTCGGACCCGCCCGACGAACCGGCGTCCACTGGGGCCTCCCGCATGCCGACCGACCTAGGACAGTCACCGCACCACGCCAGGTCCCGGATCCTTCTTAGGGCCGAGTCCCCGCCCACCAGAAAAGCGGAAGCCGCTGGGGCCAATCAGAGACCACGACCCAGTGTAAGGGGCGTGACCAGACGTCGGAGGCGGGGCCAGTCCGGGCGCGGGGCATTGTGGGCCTCTGGGCGGTGGGGTGCCCGGCTTTCTTGCGGGTTCCTCGGCCTGCACACTCAACAGAAACGTTCATGCGTTGCCATGCGTCAGCGCTGGCCACTCTGAGCCTAGTCAGACCTGGTCCCTGGCCTCCAGCGGCGGTCTCAGGGTTGGCACACACAGGTGGGGCCCCAGCCGGCCTGGAAGAAAGGCTTTCCAAGTGGTCGAGGTTGCCACGCCCCCCAGGGAATGGGACAGCGCAGGGTCTCTGGGTGAGGCCGGAGGAGGCAGCTTTGGAAAGACCTCTGGACCTCGCAGAGAGGGGTAGCTTTCGGGCATTTGTCAGGACTTAAGTGGCAAATGACAGAAACCCAGCTCAAACTGACTTGCATAAAAAGAGGACTGTTTGGCCGGGCGTGGTGGCGCACGCTTGTAATCCCAGTACTTTGGGAGGTGGAGACCCGAGGATCCGGGTTCGCGGCCAGCCTCAGCTCTCTCTCTCTCCCTGTTTCTCTCTTTTTTTTTTTCCCGGTACCGGGGATTGAACCCAGGGGTGTTCTACCTCCGCGCACCCCCGGCCCTATTTTTTTATACTTTATTTTGAAACCGGGTCTCACAAAGTTGCGGAGGGCCTCACTAAGTATAGAGAGAGAGACAGGGAGAGAGAGAGAGGGAGAGAGAGCTGAAGCTGGCCGCGAACCCGGATCCTCCGGTCTCCGCCTCCCAAAGTACTGGGATTACAAGCGTGCACCACCACGCCCGTCT
>PVJS01040121.1:0-18589 GCA_004027185.1 Glis glis | reverse complement strand
TCGGGGAGCCCCAGTTTGAGGGGACACAGCCCCGTCCTCGGGGAGCCCCAGTCTGAGGAGACATGGCCCCGTCCTCGGGGAGCCCCAGTCTGAGAAGGAGACACGGCCCTGTCCTCGGGGAGCCCCAGGCTGAGAAGACATGGCCCTGTCCTCAGGGAGCCCCAGGCTGAGAAGACATGGCCCTGTCCTCGGGGAGCCCCAGTTTGAGGAGACATGGCCCTGTCCTCGGGGGTCCCTGGTCTGAGGGAGACATGGCCCTGTCCTCTGGGAACCCCAGTCTAAGGGGTATAGGGCCCTGTCCTCAGGGAGCCCCAGTCTGAGGGGACATGGCCCCGTCCTCAGGGAGCCCCGGTCTGAGGAGACACAGCCCTGTCCTCAGGGAGCCCCAGTAGGAGGGGGATAGGGCCCTGTCCTCGGGGAGCCCTGGTCTGAAGACAGTTAGGCATAGGTGACAAGGCCACACTGTCTGGAGCTCCCTAGGTATGGTGGCCGACTCCTAACATCACCCACAGCTGGGGCACAGGCCTCTCCCTCCCTGCCTAGCACACCTCTGCCCAGTTCCCAGCAGGCCTTGCTTCTTGTTTCCCTCCGGAAAACAGAGTTGGGGGCCTCCTCCCTGTCCCTCTCCCACTTGCACCAGCGGCTGCTGCACCAGGGCCCAGGAGGAAGAGGCCGGTACCAGGAGGAAGAGTGGGGAAGGGAGATAGAAAAGAGTTTGCCCTTTTTTTTTTGTTCATTCTGGTGAAAACCGCCACCTCAGCTGTGGTTAAATCCCTGTCGCCACCTTCACTCTTGGCCTGTTTGATTCAATTTTCTTTTCTTTTTTCCACCAAAGCAAATACAGTTGGTCTTTGCCCTCAGAAGAGCTTGTCCTGCTCCCCACAACCTCAGCTCATTCACTCCAAGGACGTTGCTGGGGTTCACAGCCAGCCTGCTCCTCTCTGGAGCTTTCTATGAGGTTGCGGATGAGCAGTGGCAACCTGTGTCCTTACGCAGAAATGCCATATCAGCCACAGTCCAGCTCACGCAGGGCAGGCCCGCCCAGGAGCCAGACCCAGTGTGTGTCTTGGGGTGCTGTGGGTCAGAGACCCACGCTTCTGAAAAGAAGCCATTTTAATTTTAGCACTGGTATACATCATTGTGATTTCAAAAAATGAAATTTTGAAATTTGTTTTAAATTATGTGTAGAACCAAAATTTTTATGCGAGGGGCTCTCTGGTCATCGTGGCAACTGTAGCCTCACAATAAGGAATATTTATAATCTCTTAGGCTGGTTAGGGGGAAAATAAAAAGAATGAAGAACCCGATCCCCAAGTCGTAGCCAAAGGCCACACTTTCCAGGAAACTCCTGGAAGGACGGTGCTGGGGAGGGGGCTGTTCAGGACTGTGTGCTAAAAGGCCAACTGTGTTCCCTCATGGAGGTTCATATCCCCCACTCACAGGTAGGAGGGCTTTTCCCCTTGTAGGTATGACTTCAGTGTTCTGGAAACTTCCTGACCCTTCTACCATGTCCTCAGGACTCCTCCTCCTCCTGGTGGGTAGAGCTAGGCTGGACACTGGATCTATATCGTGTTAGAGGAGTGCCCTGGGATGCCTGTTGCCCTCCTAGGTCAGTGATTGGGTCTTGCAGTAGGAATGCTAATGGAGGACATCCAGCTCTGTCCAGGGCACAGAAGCTGCTGTGCCCCACACCCCTAGTACTCCATCGGAGCCACTGAGCTGGGGACTCCGGCAACTAGCCCTAGCTGTGCTTCCTGGAATGCTGGGTGCCCCTGAGTGAATCTCCCCCTCCACTCTGGACTCTTCTAGAATGGTGGAAAGTACCAGAAGCCCCAGGAAGGCCAAATGGGCCCAGGAGAAGGGCAGGCCCGGGTGGTAGGGGAGCTGTGGCCTTGGGCGGTCCCTCCTCTGGGCCAGGGCAGAGGAGAGCAGCTACACTCTCCACCCCCCCTACCCCCACGTGTTCCTCAAAAGCACCCTTTCTCCAGACGTCTGCCGGTTCTCGCTGAACATCAAGCCATGCACCAGGCCCCACCTGAGCCCTGGGTGGCAGCCACTCATTTCTTCCCCTTCTGCAGGTGGCCAACGTCTGGTGAGGTTTGAGGCTCTAAGGTAGAGACCAAAAAACCAAGAGAGCCAGGGGCAGGGGGTAGGAGAGGGGCTAGCTGGACCCACAGGGCCCCCATGTCTGTCCTTCCCACAGGGTGCCACTGTGTCCCTCTCGGAGACGGTGCAGAAATGGCGGGAATACCGACGCCAGTGCCAGCGCTTCCTGACCGAGGCTCCACCTCCGGCCACAGGTGAGTGCAGGTGGGGCCCTCAGGAGGCTTCGATGACTACGAGTCCCCGGCTGGGTGTCGTTGCCTCCTTGGGAGCCCGCACCCACCCTGTGCCCCATCCCTTTGCCAAGCTGCCCCCTTGCCCAAATGCCTTCCTATCCCGTCCACCCCGCCCAGACCTGCGGGTTCTCTGTGTCCAGCTCAAGCACTTCTCTCCCCCAGGAATCTCTGTGGTCTTTGGCCCATGCCCATTTGCCTGTGGTCACCTTTGAGGTTGCTCTCTCAGCTGTTTTATCCACTTGAGCCTTTCCGTGTTGCATCCTCCTCAGCCCCTCCTGGCCTGTGCATGAACTGAAGGCCCAGCAAACTTATGTAGAAGGATAAATATTGGGCAAAGTGTTGGGGGTGGTTTGAAGAGCACAGGGTTGCAGCCAGGTAGGTCTGAGTTCAATCCTGACTCAGATTATAACTCAGTGGCCTGAAAAAGGTTTCCTTAGCCTCATGAGCCACCATTTCCTTCTGATCTGTGAAAGGTAACTTAAAATAGGCCTCTAGGGACTGTTTATTGAGCACTACTGTGTTCAGTTGTCCATATAACACACAGTCTCTGTCCCTACAAAGCCCTCTGGGGCAGGAGATACCCTCACTCTACAGAGGAGGAAACAGACGTTGAGGAACTCGCTTACGGTCCTACCCACCCCGTAAGTGGCGAGGCCCAGCAGCCATTATGGAGTGTGGCCTCCATGCTGGGGAGGGGTGGGGGAGGGGAGAGCAAGCGCCTGGCCAGGCCTTGGCAGGGACTCAAAGACCCTCCCCGTGGCCCCCAGGCCTGTTCTGCAACCGGACCTTTGATGACTACGCCTGCTGGCCGGATGGGCCACCGGGCTCCTTTGTGAATGTCAGCTGTCCCTGGTACCTGCCCTGGGCCAGCAGTGGTGAGTCTCCCCCTTCCCTGTGTCCATGAGGTGAGGTGGGGGGGACTGCTTCCTTTCCTCTGAGACCCTCTGAGGCCCTCCCCATGGGTGGTCAGCCTGCGCTTCTGGGGGGTGTCAGCAGCAGCAGGTATCAGGGTGGCCTGAGATGCCGCCAGAGGCCTATGCTGGTGCATGTGGGGTCTGACTTCAGACAGAAGTATGATCCCCTCCACTTCTGGGAGCAGATCCCAGGGGACAGAGCCAGGCCCACGGGTGTGTCGTTGCTCTGATGCGTGTGTGTGTGTGTGTGTGTGTGTGTGTGTGACCATCCCTGGCAGGGGCACCTGTCTACTTCCTGACTCTTTCAAAGTTAATGGGAGCAGTGGTCAGGTGTTGGTAGGGTGGCCCCTCCCTGGC
Organism: Glis glis; assembly: GCA_004027185.1. NCBI lineage: Eukaryota > Metazoa > Chordata > Mammalia > Rodentia > Gliridae > Glis > Glis glis. Next base: position 14,979 of record PVJS01040121.1, on the reverse strand, counting down.
TCACTCCTGCCTGCAGGGGACACCTTGCACTGAGAAAGGTCTGGGAGGATCACTGAATACAGAGCCCTGAAGAGACTACAGGGGGACCCCGACCCTCTACCCCAGCCTCCCATGCCCAGGCCCCGTGGGGATAACAGGAGACAAGCACCCTTGCTGCTCAGTGTTACAGTCTAAATGAAGGGAGAAGGGACACTTCTTAAGATGACATCACAGATATTTATTGAGCACCTACTAGGTGCCACATCCCATCCTAAAAGCAGGGCATTCGTTTAATCTTTACAGCTACTCTCTGGTTATGCTTGTTGTCCGGATGAGGAGATTAGGGCCCCGGGAAGTTGAAGTCACTTGTTCCAAAAGAGGTAGTAAACGGCAGAGCCCAGATTTGAACCCAGTCCTTGTGCTGCCATTGTGCCTCCGAAGGCCTGAGCCCAAGCACACACCAGCCTACAAGCAAGAGTGAAAGAGAAGTTGAGCTTGGGGAAGCCAGGGGTCTTCCTGGAGGAGGTGCCTTTCACCTCTGCAGAGGGATGAGGTCAGATGAAGCTCAGGCAGACCTCCTAAGAAGGCTGCACCTGCCTCTCCCGGGATGCAAGAGAAGGGCTGGTAGGGCCTGGGGAGAGGCCGGCACCTGGCCCTGCGCCCAGCATCCTCTGCCACGGGCTGTGTCAGTGCTCTCCATACACACACTTGTTCAGACCTCACGGTGGCCTGTGGAGGCAGGACCTCTGGTGGTCCTCCGTTTTCAGATGGGGAAGCTGAGGCATGGAGAGGCCTAGTGGCTTACTCAAGCTCACACGACTAGAGAATGACGGACCCAGGAATCATCCTGGGGTCCCGTTGAGGTCACTGACTAGCTGCTGCACACTGGGCTTGCCTGGGGGATTGGGGGGTGCCTGTGGGGGCCTGTGTGTGGCCCTGGGCTGGAGGCAGGCAGGTGCGTGACCTGGGCGACCCCTGCTGGCCGAGCACGCTCAGGGGACTGTGAGCTGCCAGCCCTCTCTCCCTGCCTCCAGTGGTTCCGCTTGGCCATGGCCTGGCTGGCTGTGTGGGCAGTAGCAGCTTTCCAGACCTCTCTGTGCCTCGGGCGCTGGGACAGCACCAAGGCGACGTGGTGTGCGGGGATTGCAGGACCTCCGCAAGAGAAAGGCTCGCTGTTCATTTTCCCCACCCACCCTGTATCCTCCCCAACCTCGCACACACGGTCCCTGCCTCTCCAAGACTTGGGGTGGCTGCCTGGCCAGCCTCTGCTGGGCCTCTAGACCCCAGGGAGCCAGGCGCGGGACAGGGTCCATCACTCAGCACTAAGCACCCCCAGCTCTGCCTGCTGCTTGCGGCTCCATCCATCACCTTTAATTTTATTTGAGCAGGAAATAGGTCCTGGCGGTGCCCGTTTATGAGCGAACACGATTTTATTGCTTTCTCCATGAAGATAACGGCCTCTGCACAGGCCCCCTGCCAGCTCCTCCCTCTCCCCCTCGCCAAGCTAATTTACTCCCTTTTTTGACACTCGGAAATACCGACTCTGCCTCCCCCTTCCTGAGTTAGGGACCCGCAGAGACATCCACCTGGTGTGTGCAGTGTAATTGCTGTCTCTGGCCTGGCACCCAGGGCTCCCCAACCCAGGGCATGTGTGGGGGGAAAGGGGTGCTTCTGGGGCTTTCTTGGACTGGCCCAGGCAGCAGCCTGCGTAGAAACTTCACAGTGGGAGCTGGGGATGGGGAGAAGGGAGGTATCTCAGGCGGGTCCTGGCAGAAACAGACTCTGCAGGGAATGCAAGGGAACTTACTGGAGGGTCCCTTACAGAAGCTGGGCAGCGTGGAGGGACCAGTGGAAAGCTGTAGCACCCCTGGGCCTGAGAAGCCAGGGGCAGGAATGGGGCTACAGGTCCCATGATAGCTGGTACTCTGACCAGAGGCCACCAGCAGGGCTGTGGCCACAGAGGAGCTAAGCCACAGCCAGGAGCTCAGAAGCAACAGAGTAGCGACAATCGAGAAGTACCCCCCCCTCCTGTCTTCTGCCAGGGCCTCCAGGAGAGGCCCCCACAGCCATGCTGACCCAGGGGTCAACCTTCTGGAGTGCAGAGCAGGACAGAGGAGGGGGTGGCTGGAGAAAGAATTATGTTCATGAGCTAAGTCTTCGTCAGGAGGCTGGGGTGTCACTGAGAGACTCTTAGGGGTGTGTGAGTGTGTTGGGGAGAGGGGGTGACTTTCGCCACAGTGCAGAAGGGATCAGCCCAGTGGCCTGAGCAGGGGTGGTGAGGGACACAGCGTTATCTTCCTCCTGGGGTGTGGCATCAGGAAGACTTCCTGGGACAGGTGACATCAGGGCCAGATCTGGAGGAACAGGCCGATGTGGGAGTGAGAAGGAAGGCCATCCACAGAGGAAGGAACCAGGCAGTACCGCGAACATGGGCCAGGCCTCTGAGCCACAGTGTCCCAGTGAAGCCCGCCAAGCCCCTGAGTTCTGAGCCCTCTAATTGAGAACTGGGGACCGGGATGGTGCGGCGAGGGTGGGAACAGAAGAGTGGAAGGAGGACAAGGCTCCAGGAAGTGTCGTGGGCACACAGCTTGAGGGAGGAGGCCAGGAGGTGACAGAGAGCCCGGGCTGCCAAGGGCCCTGCAGCAGCCTGGCCTCCCCACCTGCAGCCGATCTGCTCTTATGAATCATTCCAGCCTCATTAGCTGCCCCTTTCCTGATTTCTACCTGTTTGTTAACTTAGTTCTAATTATACAAGAGCCATAAAATGCTTTTAAAATAGCCTATAATTCACAATTCTTGGAAACTCTGACAGGTGCCTCCCCGAGGAGTGTTGAGCCTGGGAGCTTTTATGGCGACTGGATTGTCGAGGGGCGTGAGGCCCACGCTGGCCCCAGAGGAGCCCAGCAAAGTGCGACTCCACCCAGGGCCTCAGCGAAGAGTTGGGAGGCAGCAGGCCTCCACTGTGGCCACCTTCTAAGGGGCCAACTGTGTGCTGGGCATTGCACATGCTTTATCTCCTGGGAAGTCATTTTGGTTTCCGTCATACAGATGAGGAAACTGAGACCCAAGGCGGCGAAGCAACCTGCCCAGGGTCCCGCCACTGGTGGAGGCAGAACGAGGGCTTGAACTCGCGTCTGTGGAGTTCAGACCCGGGCTCCTTCTCCTAGGCCCTGATGCTCCCCGTGACCCTTCACCCCCACCGGGAACTCTGCCTTCGTGGCCAGCCTGCCTGGATCCGCTTCTGCCCGTTTGAGGGGGGCTGTGCCTGGCCTCTCTGGGTCTCAGCATCCCCATCTGTACAATGGGGCCCAGCTGTGCTCGCCGGCCACCTTGGTTGCCAGGGTGCAGGAGCTAATGGATTCACGAGCAGCTCTCCACAGCCCTGAGTGCCTGCAGCCCGTGGAAGGGCAGCTGTTAGCTTGATTACACATGCCGCAGCGGTTTCCGGGGGGGAAGTGTTTAATTGGGGGTTTGATTTCCAGACCAGGGTCTGACTTAATGAAATAGCCCTGGGCCTCCTGGCATGTGGCTGCCCGGTTGCCTCCTTGTGTTGACAAGGCTGCGCCAAGCCCCTGGCTATGGTTCCCAGGCCAGAAAAGGCTGGGCCGGTGAGCAGAGCGGGGCACCCCACCTCTAGCCACGATGAGTGCCCCCGGGAGCCAGCCCTGGCTTTTCATATTTGGTGCTAACGAAGGATAACTGATGGCTGCATTGGCACAGGCTGGCTGAGAGTCTCGGGGACACAGCGGTCCCTTGACCGTGTGCCAGGAATGCGCACATCTGTGCACACCCCACCCCACCCCACCCTCAGCTGGCCCTGAACACAGGGCCCAGAACAGGGCAGGTTGCCTGGGGGGCAGGTCAGCAAGGGGACTTGCTGGGAGGGGCTGCATGTTGGGAAATCCAAGGGCAGAGGAGAAACGACACCCGGTTGACATAGCTGGCGCTTAGCAGCAGGTTCGCTAACTTTTGACCTTGGAGGCAAAGAGCTAGGGGTCAGGGTCCTGGCGGTGCTACCTCCTCGCTGCATGGCCTCGGGCAGGTCCCCTAGCTTTTAGAGGCTCTGTCATCTGTGAAATGGGATCGACTGTGCCCACCTCGCTGGTGGTTATGATGTGCGGAGCTGCGAGTATGCAGTAGGTGTTCAAACACCGATTGTGTGAGCGCAGCCTGTGGAGAGGGCATGCCTGGAGCAGGTAGGTGGGGCTTTGCTGTCATGGAGCGCCTGCTGTGTGCCAAAGCTCCAGCATGGTGTTGTCCACCTTCTGCTGCTCCCCAGGCCTCCCTCCTTCCTGCCCACTTCCTCCCATCCAGACAAGCTGCTGGACGCCAGCTTCGCTCCCCGTGGATTAGCCAGGCCCCATGACTGCTTGAGTATCTACAGCCAAAGGCTGGTTTTGCCACCTATCAGAAGACTTGAGGCCCGGCGTGGTGGCGCAGGCCTGTAATCCCAGTACTTGGGAGGCTGACACGGGAGGATTGCAAGTTCGAAGCCAGATGTGGCAACTTAGCAAGGCTCTCAGCAACTTAGCAGGACCATTTCCAAATAAAAACTAAAATAGGGCTGGAGGAAGAGGAGGAAGGAAGAAAAAGACATAGAAGCCCTGAGCCTTGGTAAAGAATTTCAGGCCTCCATGCAGCAGGCAGGAGAGGCACTGAGGCCAGAGAGGAGCCTTCAGGTTGCTAAAGTCAGACACAGCCCCTCTCCACCTCTGCCTGTGCCTGCCGTGGCTCGCAGGGGTCTCCTGTGCTCATCCCATCACTGGAAGCTCCGCCGTTAGATCTCAGGTTTTTGTCTCTCTTCCAGGTGAAGTCTCTTTTAAAAGGCAGGTTCTTCCAGAAGGAACTCCACGTCACCTTATCCACTGTATTGCCAAATAACTGTGTCTCCTGGAGAGGGGCCTGGCTCAGGGTTTGTTCGTGACAGGAGGGGAGAAGGAGGAGAGGAACTTCCCCTGGAGGGATGAGGCCCTTTCCCCTCACCTTTTGTCCTGTTCCCTGGTGCCAGCCTTTGGTTCCCTGCAGGGAAGTAAGGAATGAGGCCTCTTCTTCTGGACGCCCAGGGGGATGTGAACAGCCACAGGCCTTCTTGGGATTTTTTCCCTGTGTGTCTTGACTCCCTGACCAGGAACTAGGCCTCCTCCATCAGACTGGGGCTCCCCAAGGACAGCGCAATGTCTCCACAGACTGGGGCTGTGTCTCCTCAGACTGGGGCTCCCCGAGGACACCACCATGTCTCCTCAGACTGGGGCTCCCCGAGGACAGTGCCGTGTCTCCTCAGACTGGGGCTCCCCGAGGACAGGGCCATGTCTCCCCAGACTGGGGCCCCCTGAGAACAGGGCCATGTCTCCTCAGGCTGGGGCTCCCTGAGGACAGGGCTCTGTCTCCTCAGACAGGCTCCCCAAGGACAGGGCCATGTCCCCTCAGACTGGGGCTCCCTGAGGATGGGGCTGTGTCTCCTCAGACTGGGGCTCCCTGAGGACTGGGCTGTGTCTCCTCAGACTTGCCCCCCACCAAGAACAGGGCCATGTCCCCTCAGACTGCGGCTCCCCGAAGACAGGCTGTGTCTCCTCAGACTGGGGCTCCCTGAGGACAGCGCCGTGCCTCCTCAGACTAGGGCTCCCTGAGGACAGGGCTGTGTCTCCTCAGACGGGCTCCCCGAGAACAGGGCCATGTCTCCTCAGGCTGGGGCTCCCTGAGGACGGGGCCATGTCTCCTCAGACTGGGGCTCCCTGAGGATGGAGCTGTGTCTCCTCAGACTGGGGCTCCCTGAGGATAGAGCCATGCCTCCTCAGACTGGGGCCCCCTGAAGTAGGCGCTGCCTGACTCCCTCTTTCTCAGGAGTTCAGGGCCAGCTCTGCCTTTAGGGTCTGCTCTCCCCAAGGAGTATGAGAGGGAGATGGGGGCTGAGTCTAGGAAACGAGAGGCCATAGAGGAGGCTGTGGCAGGCCTTCTGCTCAGCCCCGGCTTTGTCAGTGGTGTGGTTGAAGGCCCAGGGCCAGGACATGGATCCCAGACGTGCGGGTTCATCCCACTGCGTCCTTGGACAGAGAGGAAAAGCTGTGGGGGGGCTGGGTGACCCCCAGTCCCATCGCTGGGCCATCATGGCATAAGGTGTGGGAGGACGGTGTGCGTGTGTGTAAGAAAGGAGCATGTTGCTCTCTCAGAAGGGAGCAGGGTGACCCTCAGGGCGGGGAGCGGGGAGGCCTCCGGGTAGGGACAGGCTCAGTGGCCTACCCTCCTTGCCCAGTGCTGCAGGGCCACGTGTACCGGTTCTGCACCGCGGAGGGCCTCTGGCTGCACAAGGACAACTCCAGCCTGCCCTGGAGAGACCTGTCGGAGTGTGAGGAGTCCAAGCGAGGGGAGAAAGTAAGTTGCGGAGGCGTTCCAAGCTCTGTGGGAGCAGAGGCCCCAGTGGGCCTGTCTGCTCATCTCCCCAGCCCTGCCTCTGAGGGCTTGCACCCCATGCTCTCTGGACGGAGGTGGTGTGTGTTCACCCTTCTGGCCCCAGAACGGGGCCCAGGAAATCCAATGACCAACTCCATGGGCTAGTCTGTCTTGGTTCTGGGATCTCCAGTGAGGCCTGTCTTGGGACCCCACCTCTGTCCCTGTCCCCTGGGGGAAAAGGATGTGGGAGGGAGAAGGCTACGGACTGCGCCACACACACTCCTGTCCCTGTGTCACAGAGCTCCCCAGAGGAGCAGCTGCTGTCCCTTCACGTCATCTACACCGTGGGCTACGCGCTTTCCTTCTCCGCCCTGGTCCTGGCCTCTGCCATCCTCCTCAGCTTCAGGTAAGGGGCCCGTCGCTCAGGTAGGGGAGGGCGCTCCAACCTCAGCCACCACTCCCTGGACACGTGCTGTGGGCTCAGTCTAATCTTTGCTGTGTAACTGTGCACATGTACCCTTCAAAGGAGAACCACCCTGACCTTAACTGTGGGTGGAAAATCCTGGGCATCCTCTCCAGTGAGCAGGTGTAACTTGAATAATCAAGAATTCCGGGTGGCTTTCTCAGCGATTAGAGAGTCTGCCTTCCTTGGGGAAGTGGGAAAGTTCGTCCTCAGGTCTAATCTAGATGAGACATTCCTTCTAGACTAGGAGCTGGGGAACAGGCTCCTCCCATTCCCTCTGGGGTATACCCGGGGTGCTGGGTTCAAGGACTGGAAGACTTCTGAGGGCAGGGACCTCAGGACAGCAGCAGGAAAAGGAGAGGTGGCTTTTGTCCTCTTGCCCCCAAAGTTCCAGGGCACAGTGCTGAGCTCTGTGCTCAGTCAGTGCTCAATAAATGCATTTATTAAATGAATATCCTCCTCTTTTATTATGAAGTATTTCAGATTCAAAGTAGAGTGACTAATGCAGACGCTGTCCGGCCTTGAAATAAGCCTCCCACACAGTTATACTTGCCTGGCAACCCTGTCTGATCAGCTCCCCCTCCTTAGCCCACCCCAGAGGTGACCCCGAATGCGCCTCACATCATTCCCATGCATTTCCTTTTTATCACATTCCTAAGTATCTGTAAAAACACATGGCATGGTGGCACGAGGGATTGGACCCAGGGGCATTCACCTCTGAGCTCCACCCCCAGTCCTTTTTATTTTCATTTTGAAACAGGGTCTTGCTAGGTTGCTGAGAGTCTCCCTACTTGCTGAGGCTGTCCTCGAACCCGCACTCCTCCTGTCTCAGCCTTTACGTGTTTTTAATAGTCTGTGGTACATATTCTTCTGCAGTTTTTTTTTGGTCCCACGTTGTGTTGTTAGGAGAGTCATTCACATTGACACAGGTGGTTCTGCTGCATTAATTTTGACTGTCATTCCCATGTCATTGTTGTAGCACAGCTCATTTGTCTGTGATCATTTTCGTGGATAATTCTTTCTGAATGGCAGACCTCACCTCCACGGGCATTCTCTCCCATGACCCCGGTGTGTTTCCCTGGGGCGGATGCCTGGGGGTACAAGTACCCACGCACACCACCTTCTTTGGCAGGTGTGCTAGCTGGTGTGAAGTTGCTCTCCAAAGTGCTCATCGCCAACTTTCCCTCTCACTAGTAGTAGAAGAATTTTCTTTGCTGAACCTCCTCCCCCGTATTTAACATTTTCAGAATTAGGTGTTGCTAATCTGAAGTGTGTGAAATATCTCGTCATTTTAAATTTGCATATCCCTGATTCCTAGAGAGAGCAAGCATCTTTCATGTTTTGTTCTATGAATTGCTTGCTCATATTTATTTTTATTGGTTTATTTGGCTTTTTCTTATTTATTTAGGTGTTCATTATTCTAGTTACTAATCTAGGATATTCTTTGAGTGTGTGGCTTATTTCTTCACGCATTCTGTGCCTTTTATGCACAGAAATTCTGCATTTTAATGGAACTAACTTGGTCAATTTATTGATTATTATTGATAAATAAGGTTTGTCAATAAATGCTGTCAACTGATAAAAAGTTAATTTTATCAACGGATGAGAATTTATTATTTTCTAAAGACTACAGTTGTTGGTGGGGGGATTAGTTTTTTTGTTTGTTTGTTTTTTGGTGCTGGGGATTAAACCTAGGGGTGTTCTACCTCCGAGCTACACCCCCAGCCCTATTTTATTTTTGTTTTAAAATAGGGTCTCGAGCCAGGCATGGTGGCGCATGCTTGTAATCCCAGTACTTGGGAGGCTGAGACCAGAGGATCCCAGGTTTGAGGATAGCCTCAGCTACTTAGTGAGGCTCTCCACAACTTAGTGAGACCCTGTTTCAAAATAAAGAATAAAAATGGGGTTGGGGGTATAGCTCGGAGGTAGAATGCCCCTGGGTTCAATCCCCAGTACCACAAAAATAAATAAATTAATTAATTAATTTTTAAAAACCAGGGTCTCGCTAGGTTGCTGAGGCTGTCCTCGAACCTACAATCCTCCTGGAATTTATTTTTGTGTGGTGAAAACGGGGATTTGATTCAATTTCTCCATATATACATACAATGTATTCACAGTACCCTTTACTGATAACCCACCCTTTCCTTCTTGGTTTGCAATGCCTAGCATACCAAGCAGCAAGTGTCTAAATATTTATAGGTTGTTTTCTGTCATTTACACTTTTTCCCACTGTTTGTTTATCTGTGCCTGTCCTAAAACTACGGTGCCTTATCTCCTAAAGATTTACTAGAAATCCTAGCTCTCTTATATCAGGGGCCCTACTTCGTGATTCTTTAAGAGTATCTGGCCTATCCTTAGCTCTTAGATTTTCTTTAAAAGTTTTGTTGTTGTTGTTGGTGGTGGTGGTGGTGGTGTGTGTGTGTATGTGTGTGTGTGTGTGTTTTACTGGGGATTGAACCAAGGGGCATTCTTCTTCCAAGCTACACCCCCATCCCTCTTTTATTTTTATTTGAAACAGGGTCTCACTAAGTTGATGAGAGTCTCACTACTTGCTGAGGCTGTCCTCGAACCTGCAATCCTCCTGCCTCAGCCTCCCAAGTACTGGGATTACAGGTGTGCGCCACTACACCTGGCTACTTCTCTAAAAGTTTTTAAAGTTCTATGAAAAATAAAAGCTTGGAGTTTTTATTACAGATGCACTGAATTTATTAATTAGTGTGGGGAGAATTAATCAGCTCCTTCAAGATTAACTCTTTTTATCTATAAGTATGGCATATCTTCCCTTAATTTAAGACTTCTTTCATGATTTGAAGCAAGTTTTACAATAGTCTCCATCTTCTTAAATTTATTTCAGGTAGTCAAAAATATTGTAAATGAATTACATTTTTTTTTTTGCGGTACCGGGGATTGAACGCAGGGGCGTTCTACCTCCACGCTACACCCCCGGCCCTATTTTTTATACTTTATTTTGAAACCGGGTCTCACGAAGTTGCGGAGGGCCTCACTAAGGAGAAAGAGAGAGAGAGAGAGAGACACAGGGAGAGAGAGCGAGAGAGCTGAGGCTGGCCGCGAACCCGGATCCTCCGGTCTCCACCTCCCAAAGTACTGGGATTACAAGCATGCGCCACCACGCCCGGGGTAAATGAATTACTTTTTAAGTTTACTTTTTAATTGTGTGTTGCTGGTGTACATAAATGTACATATCAGCCACCTTGCTGACTTCTCTAATTAGTTCTAATAATTTGCCTATACATGCTCTTCTATTTTCTATGAAGATAACCTATCATCTGCAAATAATGACCATTTTGTATAGTTCCAATTCTGGTCCATTTTCCCCTGCTTTGTTACGGGGGGTAGGGTTTACATGTCTAATAGTAGGGACAGGAATACATGACCTTATTTTGTTCCTGGTTTTAGAGGACATATTTCCAGAGTCTCTCAGTTAGAGTGATGTCTGCTCTGGTTGGGTGGATAGCCTTCATCAGGTAGAGAAATACCCTCACATTTCCAGTTTGCTACACATTTTTCCATGAAAGGATTTTGGCATCAGACTAGTGCCTTCTGAGTTCCTACCATGTGCCCAGCCCTGATCTGCCTCTTGTGCGCAGGCCAGAGGTGTTTAAGACACGGGCTGGTCATGAAGAAGCGAAAGTCCCCATTGGAGAAGCGATCCTCACGCACAGATCTCTTTAGTTATATTTGACCATGTAGAAGAAGATGCTACAATGAAAAGTAGAGAATATGGGTCGGAAGATAGGGCGGTGGCCACACAGCCTTCATGGAGAGGCAGGACTTGAGTTACTTGAGTTACCTCAGAAGGATTGTCAAGAATATGGAGGACGGGCATTTGCAGAGGAAGCTAGAGCTGGGAACATGCCCGATGTGTGTGTGGGCGAGCCTGGGCACCAGGGCCTGCAGCACGGAACCATCGGCCATCTTGCCAGGGAGGGGCTTACTTTCTCCCTCAGACACCTGCACTGCACCCGGAACTACATCCACCTGAACCTCTTCGCATCCTTCATCCTGAGAGCGCTGTCGGTCTTCATCAAGGACGCCGCCCTCAAGTGGATGTACAGCACGGCCGCCCAGCAGCACCAGTGGGACGGGCTCCTCTCCTACCAGGTGTGCGGTGTGTACAGGAGGGGGCTGGGGAGGGCCAGAGAGTCGGGGAGGCCCCCCCCACTCAGGCCGGGGACAAGGGAAAGTGGGAACTGCCCCTCAGGGAGCCCCCATTCCACCTTGGGGAGCCCCTAGTCTGATGGGAGAGGCAGTCCACTTTGGGGGCCTTCCAGTCTGATGGGAGAGGCAGTCTACCTGGGGAGGCCCCAGGCTACGGGAGGACCCTAACCCAGGGAGTCCTCATTCTCACGAAAGGGAGTGGCCTTTGGAGCCGGGCCTGAGCCGGACTCCCACCTCTGCCACTTCCTGGCTGTGTAACTTGGGGCAAGTCGCTTGACTTCTCTGAGGCTGTTTTCTCACCTGCATGGGAACAATATTACTGAACTCTCTTCCACTCAAAATAGGGAAGATTCAAGCCAGGTGCGGCGGTGCATGCCTGTAATCCCAGTCCTTGGGAGATAGGAGGATTGCAGGTTCGAGGACAGCGTCTGCAACTTAGTGAGACCCTGTTTCAAATAAGAAAAAAATAAAAAGTCTGGGGGTATAGCTAGGAGGTAAAATGCCCCTGGGTGGGGAGGATTCAGTGAGCTGAGTCCTTAGCACTAGCCCTGGCCAGAAGACGCGGCTCTCTCATCCTGCATCAACCATGGCAGGGCAGGGAGAGCTGTCAAGAGGCAGAGCAGGGCTGCCGTCCCACCGGCCACTTCCTCTGCCAGGACTCTCTGGGCTGCCGCCTGGTGTTCCTGCTCATGCAGTACTGCGTGGCCGCTAACTACTACTGGCTGCTGGTGGAGGGCGCGTACCTGTACACACTGCTGGCCTTCTCGGTCTTCTCGGAGCAGCGCGTCTTCAGGCTCTATCTGAGCATAGGCTGGGGTAAGGCCCAGGGTCATTCACCTCTCCAGCCCCCACCTTGGACCCTGACCCCGATTCCAACTTGGAGCTCAGAACACACTGCTGGGCCAGTGGGCAGGGCCTACTGATCACTGACGAGACCATTAAGGCACTGCAGGGGATACAGTCACACACACACACACACACACACACACACACACACACCTGTTGCACAGCTCCCCTCTATTAATGAAAGCCTCCACCCTCATCTGGCCAAGTACCACCCCCTACCACTACCATGCACACCATAAGAGGCCACCGAACTGTCCTCCAATACCCCTGCTTCTAAGGTCCTATGGGGAAAGAGCCACACACCTGGTCCAGTGCAGCCCACAGCCCTGAGGGAGATGGTGCATCCTGAGCCTCAAGGTGGGCAAGGGGCCACGGGGTGGGCAGGGTGAGGACGGGGTGGGGGGTGTTCTACAATGTGATGATGAAGTGGAAGGCCTGGAGGAGAGCCAAGGTGGCCAGGGTGGGGTGACGGAGGCCAGCCAAGGGAAGGGGTGGGCCGCAGATGTGCCTGGAGCCCAGCTAGAAATGTTCTAGCCAAAAAAGTTTGCCAAGAGCCCTGCGTCTTTTTTTTTTTTCTGGAACATTTCTGGTGTGCTTCTGTCTCTTGCCACACAAGAGGGATTCTGATGAGGGGCGGGGAGGCCTGTGCCATCAGGAGGACAGACGTGACAGTCCCTCCTGAAGGCCCGCAGGCACCCTTCATTCGCCCACCTCAGGCTCTTGGACTGCTGCTTCCCAGGACCTCCAGGGTCTTCCCAGCTCGGCCCTAGCAGACTCCCCCCTCCCTCCCTAGACAGCCCCTCTCCACGCTGGCCCTGCCCAAGCCTTCCCTTCGCAGGGCTGCTGTTGGTCCAGGACCTGCTGTGAGCGTCCTCAACAGACAGCCCACCTCATCACTGCTGGGCCTCGGGGCTCGGCCTCCCTACTGCCCTCACACACATGCACTTTGCCTGGTGTCCTCAGCCCCATCGTAAGAGCAGATGGAAAGAGGCTGTAGTGTGGCCGGTGTCCTGAGGGCACTAAGACCTAGAGACGACAGTGGGGCCCAGGCCTCCTGCCTCTGGCCATGCCTGCAGGGCTCTTGCCAGTGCTGCATCTCCTCAGTCCCCTGAGCGCCCCTCAGAGCAGGTGACAGGCCGGCCTGGCTTCTGCCAAGGATCCCTGCTCCTCCCCTCCTCCCTGTTGGACCCTCCCATCTCTAGGCCCTTCCTCTGGAGAGCTGGCAGCTCCCCAGGGGTGGGGAGGAGGCAGCCCTGGAGGGGAGCTCAGAAAAGGCTGTCCTGGGGCGGGGGAGGGTGTCTGTCCCTTCTGGGAAATGGCATCAATGCTGTTAGTGCTTGTCACCATAGCGACTCGCGGGCAGGACCAATCAAAGGGATGGTGTGGTGTGTGGCAGAGAGGGTGGTTGGTTGGGGTGGGTGAGGACACGCAGGGCCCTGGAGGTCTCTGAGCGGGAGATGGGGGAGGGGTGCCAGTCCTTTCCCTACCACCTCCCACCCAGCTCAGGGCTTCCAGGGTCTGGAGTACAAGGGCAGGACCCAGGGACACCCTTCTCCAACCAGAACAGCTTTTTCTTCAGGGATTTGCGGGGGGGGGGCAGATTCACAGAGACCTGCGGCCTCTGTGTGAGGCCAGGATGTTAGGGTGCTCAGGGACAACTTCAACTTCCTGTGCAAGCAGAAGAATTAGAATCAGGACTTGACATGATCGGTCAGGGGAGCCCCCAAAGGCATGTCACCTTGTGCTGCGGTCCACGAGCAGGGGGCACCCCCAGACTGCACCGGAGGGGCAGCGGTGGCTGAGGGAGCCATCACTTCCCAGAGACAGTCCTGCGTGTCTTAACCTGGACTTTTATCCCTCAGCCCAACTTGGTTTTCTAGATGGGAGAGTACAGCCAGCAGGGAGTGTGCAGCTTGCGGGTGGCAGGGCTGTGCTCGAGCTTTTATTATTTATTTATTTATTTAGTGGTACTGGGGATTGAACCCAGAGGCATTCTACCTCTGAGCTACACCTCCAGCCCGATTTTATTTCTTATTTGGAAACAGGGTCTCACTGGGTTGCTGTGAGCCTCACTAAGTTGCCAAGGCTGGCTTCAAACCTGCGATCCTCCTGTCTCAGCCTCCCAAGTACTGGGATTACAGACATGCACCACCGCGCCCGGCCTGTTCAGGAGGTGGAAATGGACGAATGAAGCTCATCGGGCCTAGCTGATAACTTGAGGGAGCTCCCTATACAGGAGTGGGGGCTCAGAGGGAAAGGCTGGCGGGTGGCTGGGGATGCCCAAGGGGAAGTTCCTGCACCTGTGTGTGGCTTGGGGCGTCAGCCTGTTCTTGCCTGAAGAGCATCCCTTCCCTCTTTAACATATTGGCTCGTCCATTCATTGATTCCTTTCTTACTCAGTGTCACATGGCAGGGCCCATGCTATGTTAGAGGCCCTCCTACCTTTTTTCCGCACGCGCGCGCGCGTGTGTGTGTGTGTGTGTGTATGTGTGTGTCTGTGTGTGTTGTTAGAGATTGAACCCAGGGGCTTTCTACCTCTGGGCTACACCCCCAGCCCTATTTAATTTTTTATTTTGAAACACGAGCTCACTAAGTTGCTGAGGCTCTCCTTGAACCTGAGATCCTCCTGTCTCAGCCTCCCAAGGACTGGGATTACAGGCATGTGCCACCATGCCAGGCCCTTTCTTATTCAGACTCATGAAGACCTATTTTCACATCATCGTGGACTGAGAGGTCTGGACCAAGAGAGAGAAACCTTGTAAGGAATGCTGGAGAACTGTGAGCAGCTGTGCTCCCTCCATCCCTCCATCCACGTCTACATGATCAGGTGCAGTGGATCCACGCACATGGACTGCCAGCTGTGAGCAGCTGTGCTCCCTCCATCCACGTCTACATGATCAGGCACAGTGGATCCAGGTGCATGAACTGCCAGCTGTGAGCAGCTGTGCTCCCTCCATCCACGTCTACATGATCAGGCACAGTGGATCCAGGTGCATGAACTGCCAGCTGTGAGCAGCTGTGCTCCCTCCATCCACGTCTACATGATCAGGCACAGTGGATCCAGGTGCATGAGCTGCCAGCTGTGAGCAGCTGTGCTCCCTCCATCCACGTCTACATGATCAGGC
>PVJS01040120.1:0-18589 GCA_004027185.1 Glis glis | reverse complement strand
GAGAGAGAGAGAGAGCTGAGGCTGGCCGCAAACCCGGATCCTCCGGTCTCCGCCTCCCAAAGTACTGGGATTACAAGCGTGCGCCACCACACCCGGCTAAATCCAAGCCTTTTCAGTGCACAGATCTCTTGGTCAGAAACAACCACTGGCTCTCACTTCTCAACTAGATACTCCCTCCAGTCTTCCAGCACCTCTTCAGATCCCACCTCAAGCCACAAAGTCTTTTTGTGATCTCTTCTATAAAATCATATTTAGCCTTTGGTTTCCTTAAATTTAATAAAAACACTAAGCTGATGTTATTTGCATATGATTCTAAAAAATCAAGCAAGTAGAGAGCCAGAAAGATAAGTTACTGATCTCACAGTGTGGTTTCAATTTTCCTGATGTTGTAATCTTGTAATCTTAATTTACAGACAATGGTTTTTGATCCTCTTATAACCAAAGCAACTAGCACAAGGCTGATCAGGCTGTGGATGACCACTAAATAATTGTGGACTGATTGAGAGCTATAATCATGGTCTTCTTTTTTATCAAACATATTGTATGACTAAAGAGGGCTTCAGAAAGAACAAAAATGAGGATAATTTCTCATAATGAATTAGATCCCAAGAGGGAAAAGAATGCTATCTTAGTGTCTGTAGTTTACAAGGGAATATATGTGTGTGCATGTATGTATCTAAGGTTTTAATGAATAAATATGTATCCATTAGAGCATTAAAGTACATAGATACCAGTTTTTGAGAGAAATGACAATCATTCTGGGTATAAAAAATAAAGATACAGATATTAAAATAGTTTCTCCTTGGGCTGCAGAAGATAGAGCATGCCCTATCTTCTCTTCACTTTGTAAATATTCTTAGGCCTTTAAGTTGAAATACTGATGGTAAGATAAGAGTGGTAAGGGTATAGCATACTGAAAGAAGAATGTTACTTGCTTTTAAATCTCAGTCGAGATAAGATGCACAGGCCAAGCTGTTAATGTATCCATCAGAAGTTTCTGTCTGAGTTGGGCATCTTGTCAAGGAGGGGAGTGCACTTCACTCAATATTTTCATGTCAGAAAAATTGAATCTGCACTAATAGCCACTTTCTGGGCCCCCAGCTCTAAGACTTTGTCAGGTGGGTTCTTTTCTAGATAAAAAATGTGCAGTTTTATCTAGAAAGCTTGTAATGCAAATATCAGATTTACAAGTCTAATTTCAACCATCCTCGTGTCTAATTTAAAAACCTGAAATTTTCATATATCAAATGCTTGAGCTTATGTAATCGGCACAGTACATCTGAAATAATACTCAAATGATTTGCAAATAAGTAATGCGGCTCCACTGCCTGAGTGAAGAACTACTTTTTTTAAAGTTAGCCTTTTTTATATGTGCTGTTTCTCTTCAAGACTTTATTTCAAAGCCAATCATTGCTATTAATCGCACACTGTAAAATAAATTGCATCTTGTGTTTGAGTGGAGAAAGCCATTTCTCATCTTAAATGGAAGTCTCAAAATTCAGATCTTTTTCAACAAAAGAGTATGGTTTGATTCAGATACTAGCCATCTAAGCTTGAAAGAGAGTCGGCACAGCTGTCCTTGAGTCAGATGATGCCCCAACAGGGAGACAATAGTGCTGCTTCTTATGTTGGTTGGTGTTTTGTTCATCAAAGCCCCATAGAAATTTTCTGAAGACACAGGGTTTTTAAAAATATTAATATGCTTTATTTTCATTTTTACTGGCAATGCCTGTTGATGAATATTTAGAGCGTAATCCAACCCACAAACAATATAGTATTTGGCTCCAAAGTTTGCCAGTATCCATTCTGTATAATAATAAAACAAATACCTGTTGAGTTCTCCCCTTGCTAATTTTAGATATTGGGAAAAAATGCTCAATTATCAAATAAAATTGTGATACCTACCTCGGTAACAAAAACACCTAGAAGAACATAGGAAAGTATAATAGAAAGACCCTTGCATCACACTGCATCCTGTGAGAGCCAGTGGTGAGTGTAAGCCGTCGTGGCTCAGGGCTGGTGTAGAAGGAATACTATGACTGCTTGGCCTTGGCCTGCATTCCATTCTGTTGTCATTTTCATCTGTTTAGTGAGTCTGTTATGAAACAATAGTATTACATGCTAAATTAAATGGCACAGGAGGTGAGAATCATATGGGTTGAGAAGGGAAGATCACTGAGGGATGGATAATCAGAAAAGGCTTCCTGAAGTAAATAGGGCCTTGACCTAGACCTTGAAGAGTTGTAGACTCATGGGGAATGATGAAGCAGTCTTCAAAGAAATTGATGGGTCTGTGTATCACTTAAAAACAATGCCGGGTGTGGTGGTGCATGCTTGTAATCCCAGTACTTGGGAGATTGAGACAGGAAGATTGCAGGTTCACAGCCAGCCTCAGCTACATAGTGAGGCCCTCCACAACTTAGTGAGACCCTGTTTCAAAATAAAGAATAAAAAATAGGGCTGGGGGTGTAGCTTGGAGGTAGAATGCCCCTGGGTTCAATCCCCAGTACCACACACACACACACAAAAATGTTAGCCTCTGAGTATATATATCTAAAACCTAGATGTTCACTGCTTCATTGTTCTCTTTAAGTTCTCCAAACAGAATCAGCTCCCATAAAAGCATCAATGAACCACATAGAATTCACTTATGGTCTTCCTTTGTAAAGAAAAGGTGGGGGGCATTTTTCACACCCCAAACCAACCACATGAAAATAATTCCATACATATTATTCATCAAAGTTCTTTCCTCACCATGCAAATGCCAATGGCTTTTCCTGGCCACTCCACCATGTGCCCCCCCTCATTCAAATAGGTTCCTCCCTTTACATTTTATCCTGGCGGTATTCTTTCTTTCCTCTCTTAAAACTGACTGAGAGTGCACAGATGTTCAATTTTTACACTGAAGTGAAGTTATACAAATAATCTCACAATAAAATCTCTCAGTAATTAAAATATGCTCTATGTTATTCAATACCTATGCAGCTAAAAAAGAAAACAGTCAAGAAAAAATAGTGTTAACATTTATTTATTTATTTATTTATTTATTTATTTATTTATTTTTGCGGTACTAGAGATTGAACCCAGGGGCGTCTACCTCTGAACTACACCCCTGACCCTATTTTTTATACTTTATTTTGAAACTGGCTCTCACTAAGTTGCGGGGGGCCTCACTAAGTAGCTGAGGCTGGCTGCGAACCCGGATCCTCCGGGCTCTGCCTCCCAAGTACTGGGATCACAAGGATGCACCACCACGCCTGGCTAGTGTTAACATTTAGATTGATGCAAAAGTTGAGCCAACTTGCTCTAAAAGTAATTATAGAAGACTGGACCTAAATAGCAGTGTAAAAGGACATTTGTCCCTTGAAGTGTCTGGAGCCCTGGATGTGGTGGCAATTATCATAAAGAATGGGATAGGCTAGGGCTAGTTCTCTAAGAATGATTTATGATTCAAAACTTCCTTTAGCTCTAAACTAGTTATGCCCACAGGAATTCCTATCAGAGAATATACCACTGCAATGGAAGAGATCCTGTCATTCTCTGTTCTGAAATACCAGAGAATGCTAACACTCTCAGAGGAAAGTTAAGTGAATTAAAACACAAAACTAGTTAATTTAAATCTCATAAATATTCTTTAAAATATTCTTTAACTTATGACACTTGCCTAGTATTTCTAGACAATTAAAAAGAGATACCTCTCTTTATGTACATATGACGTGATATAAAATTTAAGGGAAAAGATAAGATATAGATATTAGATTCACTCTGAATTAGAAACTTGGAATAAACCTTGTTTTGTTTTGTGTTTTCACTGAATACATTATACCTTTCCTCAGCTTTTCTCTTGGAATTATTGTGATAGAATATAGTAAATGAGAAAAACAAGGTGATATCTGCATGTTGAGAGGGAAATCTGTTTTTGGAAGTTGTTTTTAAAGTACCACAAAAATTTACAGGGATGGAAGAAGCCCAAGCAGGCTCCTTAGTCCTCTTGCCTTCCAGCTAGGAGGGGTGTGCATGAGTAATACTAGTCTGAGCATAAGCTCTTCTGTCTTTTTAAGGTGATAATTTCCCAAGGCTCTCCCTCCTTCATAGTTGACTCTATATGCTCTTGTTATCAGACTGTTCTTCTCAATACTTCCAAAGATTACTTCCCAGTAATCTAAATGTCACAGGTGTGGCTGAAGTTTATTATCTCTCATACTACCCTCAGGGAAAACAGAACTACTGTCTTTTGCATAATTACAGTGATCTATAATGTAATGTAGTCTTAGCCTTTCTGTGTTTTCTTTTTAAAAGGAACACTCATGCTCTGTTGAACATTGCATGCCTATGTTGATGTTGCCTATTTCTATTCAAGAAACAGAAACAAACCATTGAGCTTACATGCAGAGCAAATGAGAAGGGAGTATAGGTATAGTTAGGGACAATGAAATAAGCAAAATATTAAACAATGAGTTCTTGTGTACGTACATGTGCAACACTCTATTTTCAGCTCAAGTAAATACCCAGTTTTCCTTTTCTCTGCCAAACCAGTGTTTAAAATAAAGAGTGCACGTAGTAGAGTGTACTAGAAAGACACCAGATTTTGGAATAAGACTATCTAAATTATAACTTAGGTTCTGATAAGATTTTGCAAATATTAACTTTTCTAAGCCACACTTTTATCATATGTATATACTTACATACTTTACATGTATGTAAATATATATATAGTAGTTAAATATTTTTACAGGTTTGTCTTGATGATTAAATTAAGTAATACATTTTAAATATTGCATGAAGAAGCCAGGAGTGGTGGCGCACGCTTGTAATCCCAGTATTTGGGAGGCTGAGACAGGAGGATCGCGGGTTCACAGCCAGCCTCACCTACTTAGTGAGGCCCTCCGCAAATTAGTGAGACCCTATTTCAAAATAAATAATAAAAATTAGAGCTGGACAATGTAGCTCAGAAGTACAATGTCCCTGGGTTCAATCCCCAGTACTGCCAAAATAATAAATAAATAAATAAATAAATAAATAAATATAGCATGAAGGAGAGGATATCCATTGGAAATAGCAAGGTATTCAATGATTATCAGTTCTTTCCTCATCTTACATATTAAGGAAATATTTTATAAATTTATAGGATAGAAATAATTTCTTTTAAATTTCCAAGAAATAGCCGGGCGTGGTGGCCCATGCTTGTAATCCCAGTACTTTGGGAGGCAGAGACCGGAGGATCCGGGTTCGCGGCCAGCCTCAGCTCTCTCTCTCTCTCTCTGTCTCTCTGTCTCTCTGTCTCTCTCTCTACCTCTCTACTTAGTGAGGCCCTCTGCAACTTCGTGAGACCCGGTTTCAAGATAAAGTATAAAAAAATAGGGCCGGGGGTGTAGCGCGGAGGTAGAACGCCCCTGGGTTCAATTCCCGGTACCGAAAAAAAAAAATTTCCCAAGAAATAAATTTCCTAATTACTATCCTTCTGTCCAATATTGTTATTTGATTGTCTACCTTCTCCTCAATGTTTTGAATAATATTCAACAAGCTGGTCATAGTCAGCCTCTGGTATATCCCTTCATTTTAGCCATTAAACTGAGGCCTAGAGAAATCAACTTAATGCTGAAGGAGTCAGTCAGTCTTCTTGGTACTGGAGAGATCATGGGTTTTAGAGGCTGGAATTTGAACTGTAGGTATGGCTGAGATTATTGTGTGGCTCTGCCCAAGTCATTCAATTTCTTCCAGTCTCCTTGTTCTTTTTGATAAAAGAAGACACTTTTAAATAAAATATTTTAGGGGAGAACTAAATGAAGTAATATATGAATAAATGAAGTGATATATTCCCTTCCCCTATCCTAAACTGCATTCCTTTTTACCAGCCCATCCTTCTTAACAACTGTACATTACTGAATTTTTAGTAATCTTCTAATCTTGACTCCATTGTATCCAGAGGGCGCTTGAATTGGAACTGAGCAAGCAATACAAGAATAATTTGGGGAGACTTTTTCAAAACATAAGTTTCCTGGCCCCAAATCCAGGCATAATTCAGTCAAGTTTCTGGGGGCAGGACCTTATAATCTATCTTTTAAACAGCTTCCTGGTGCTTAACCAAATTTGAAAAAGCTTTCTGAGCCCATTTTTCTTACCCCCACTCCATAAAAATGCTGTTTTAATTGTAAAACTATGATATTTTCCAGTCCCTGTGACTGCATTAGCTGCAAAGAAGAAACCCACGTGGTAGAAAACTTCAGGTATCACACCACTTATAGAAACCACTTAACATTGTCAGAAAGAATGACTATCCTGTTGTGCCCAGGGAGATCTGAATAGTAGTCAGAAAAGCAAAAGAACTTTGGCTATTCTGCCACTATACCAAGTCTTATTTTCCTCAAACTATAAGTATCCAGTGAGGCAACTTGAAAATAACCAGTCTGTTCTTTCCCACGAAGTATGGTTTAAAATATGTAAGACAATGCAGCTTCAAATTAGACGATTGCTATTCAGAATGTACTCTGCTGAAGGTAGTCTACTGCAGTGCAAAGCTGTATGAATATGCTTTCTTTCCGGTGGTGGGTTATCATTGGAGTTTTTTTCCTTGTACTGTTCTGTGGATTTTAGCCTTTGGATATGCTTAGACACTAGAACAGATCTTACATGGAGATGAATTAATGTAGAAGAGCAGTTATGTTCTGCATTTTAAGCCAACTGAGTGGAATGCAATTTTAACTTCTGGTAAGAAAGTGTGTGTGTGTGGGGGGGGCTACTGTTTCCATTCCTTTTTTGAAGACTAATAGAAGGCTGTAATAAATGACAATATTGAAATGTGAATGAAGTAACAATTTTCATAACTACACCAATAATGAGCTCCCAGATCTCTAAATGTAAAAAAAGGGAAACATCTATTGCTATATCTGCTGTGCTGATCACACAATTTCCTGGAAATGGGAGTGATCTCAATCTTGTGTTCTGTCAATGAGGATTTTGCAGACATTTCAGATTCAAAATATAGTCATCATTTAATGTAGGAAAATTGCACTTGATAGGGAAATTTCATTAAAGGCATTATTTTGGGAAAATTTACAGTCTGAATAAAACATAGAAATTAGAAAAAGTCTACAGTGTGTGTGTTGAAAAATTAACAGTTTATGTTGGCAGGAAGTTCCTGTGCTCTTTTCTTTAATTATGAGAGTATTTTCTCATTATGTTGCTGTACTTAAAGCTCACTATAATTGACTTACATATTAAAGAAAATAACGGTGACAAATACATATTAGAATGGTTATATTTATTTATCAAAATGTGTATAGAGAATCTCTTTGAGTAATTTATTCAGTAAGTGATATGCATAGTTGCAGGGAAAATTAAATATCTCAGTTTATCACCGGTGTGAAAGATTTTTTTTTCTTTAAGCCCAGAATCCTAGTCATGTGAATGTAGGATTTGCCTTCTAGCTCTATTTTTCTCTGGTCCAATTTGTTGCATGAAGCTAAGTCATAAATAAAGATATGTTACTTCAAATGTCATCTGACATATAGCTTTCACTACCATCTCCTCTATAAACCACACTCCACTTCGCAAATTCAGAAGTAAAATGAAGTCTAAATGAAATATGTGGCACTGATACAGAGACATTTAAGAGACCTCTTTTGCTTCAAATAATAATAGAGTGAGCCATTGGAGAACCTTGACATGAAGGGTTCTCTCTCTCTGAGCAAGTATAACATGTTATTATGGTGCTTACATGCAGATTTCCATTATACAGACCTCTGTGGTGTCCTACTGTGAAATTGTTTTATTTAATAAGAGGTTGAAGCAATGTGAGCATATAGAATGTCTAAAATGTGAGCATAGAATATCTAAAAGTTTCCTTTGTGCCAGTAGTCAACACATGCAGACAGTACTCAGACAACAGAGAATAAGATCATTATATAGCATTTATTTTACAAAGAACTACTCTTCTCGTATGTGACACAGCATCTTCCTGGATAGAGACGGTTGTCAATAGTGAACACTAATAACAAATCAGGTGGGTTTACTAATAACAAGCCAAATTGGACTAGTGGGAGTCCCTTTCTGGCAGGTGTTTTGGGATTCACGGTTATCTGCTTATTAGCATAGTATTTTGCAGAGCCTAGTTAAAGAAAAAGGTCAACCAAATACAAACAGAAGTAGGATGTCTCAAGTCTGAGATTCTATGAATTATCACCATTATTTTTTTCTCCTTAAACAGAGAAACACAATTCAAAATCATTAATTTACAAAAGATCTTAGACCAAAACCTAAGTCTCTTTGACAATCAAGAAAGTGGCAGAAGTATGGCCCTCTGTTGTTCTGAGCAAATAGGAAAACATATTTATTCATAAAAAATGTAATTATGCTTTTACTTAGCATAATAGCAAAAGAAAATGAAGTGAGACCCACATCCAAGGCTCTTCAAAGTTCAATTGGCCAGAGAAAAGAATTATTTCCATTCTCTCTTAGAATTTCTTCCCTCTTGCTTCCATTGTGTGATGAAGGGAAAGGGAAATTCTCTCCATCTGTGATATTCTAGAAATAATTTAGGAAGCATTTCAACTGTCATATTGTAAAGCTACCATGTGAGGGACTAGTGTCTTTTGCTGAGTCAAATCCTGTGGAGCCAGTTATCTCTTCTGGCCAACTTTCTATCTCTATATCCCCTGGCTACCAAGAACTTGGCCCATTTTTTTGCCTTCTGGCTGCAACCATCAGCCCTTCCACCTGGCTTTCTTGCCTTTCAGACCATCACCAACCCAGCTCCCTCCTTCAGTTTTCTATGCCTGAGAAAACCTTTAAATCTTTTAAAGTGCTATCTACCATTGCTGCCAATAAAAACAAAGGGGGGGTCTTAGTGTCTCTTTCCTTTTGAATACAGAAAATAACTTACTATTAGAAAAAAATTGTGAATTATGAGAACACAGGTATATTTCCAAGAAATTAAGGATCTTCACAAGGGCTTGAAGAAGGCATTAAGAAGAGAGGATAACTTTGGATAGCCATATTCTTGTCCTTGTTATCTCATTTTTCCCCTCTGGGTCTCTTTTATATTTTATTTGCATGCCTGTTGCATCTGGGTATTGTTTCACTGCTTAGGAATTATTTCACTCTATTTTAAGCTAATTAGCCAGACTCAATTGCAGATTCCCTGAAAATCACATATATCATCTAGTCAGGTGTGTTCTCTGAGGCACAACAGCGATAGTGAGGCAACAGAAAATATGTAATTCTAAAACATTCAGGTAAAATTTATTATTTACCTAATTGCTTTTTTCTTCCTTGAGAGTCATTGAGATTCTGTGACCTCATTTCACTTTTTATCTTGACAACTGAACCAACTAAAAACCTACCATGAAACCAGTCTTACTCTTCCCTTTCCCATTTTTTTTACCAATAAATATCTAGTTTTAATCATCCTCTTAAGCCAGAAAACAGTGGATACCAAATGGCTACATGGTGACCCTGTACCTCACTTCTTACTACATGTATTTTTATCTTAGAAGACCATCTATCTGGTTGTCCCTGTATTTCATAAAGTTAATCCATTAGAGAAGTTCCTTTTTCCTTTTAAATTCTAAACCCTAAAAAGATAGTGAGAAAAAGTGATACTATTAAAAAGGATAACTCTCGCTGCTCTATTCTCTCATAAATAACAATAGCCACTTTTAGAGAAAAAGCCCTGGACACTACAAGGCTGCCACATTCCAAAGCCTTCATTTTGCAAAGGAAGCTGCACAGACTGGGAAAGTTGCTCTCTTTCAAGACAACAAAATCTGGTTTTGAGAGCATTTTTGGTCTGTTTAATTGTAGATGCCCTCTACGAAATGCACTGTGTGAAGAAAAAAAAGTATCATTTATTCTTTGATATGGATTTTTTTTTTTTTTGGCAGTACTGGGGATTGAACCCAGGGGCATTCTACCTCCGAGCTACACTCCCAGCCCTATTTTTTATTCTTTATTGTGAAACAGGTTCTAACTAAGTTGCGGAGGGCCTCACTAAGTAGCTGAGGCTGGCTGTGAACCTACGATCCTCCTGTCTCAGCCTTCCAAGTACTGGGATTACAAGTGTGAGCCTCCACGCCTGGCTTAATATTGACTTTTTAAAAATAATTTTAACTAGTTTACTCACCAAATAACAAATAGCATTTTACACATGAAGGTGAATTGTCTTGTGAAATATTCCTTGGATTAAAAGGGCATCTTTAGTGTAAGAAAGGCAAGTAGGTTTTCAATTTGTTCAGAGTCTGACTGAACCATGCTGGCTGTCCAGAATGTGACATGGAGAAGAATCCCAAGTCTACCATGACTAGAAATGACTATCATGGGCATACTTCTAATGTGTTTTTCATCTGCAATCTGTTTTATGAATTCAGAGAAGGAGAAGTCATATGACTACCAAAAAAGTTAGTATTTACTGATTGCATTTTAGCCAGTCAGTACCTATTAATAGTTGGAGAAGGGAAATCTAAATATGTATTTTTTAAAAATAGGAATTCAGATGTATAGTCTAAAAGTCTAAGTGTGTGTGCATATGTTGAGGAAGGTAGAAGCAGAAAATAGAGGAAGAGATGGAATAGGTTAACCAAGAACTTTTCAGAAAGACCAGATCATTTAATTAAAGTAATTTCCAGGATTTTACATTCTGGTCCAGGAAAATTAGCACAAAGGAAATAGCCATCAGATAGTATTCCAGAGAGAAATTGTAGAGATTGTACTAGACAAGTTAAGCAGGTAAGGAAGACTGTAGTCAAGATTTCAATAGAGGTCAAGAATATTGCAATAGGAGAGAGAGAAATTATATTCAACTCTGCTAAAACAAAATGCATGGGAGTGTCTAATAGCTGGAATGAGGGGAGTGGTTGGTGTGTATGATGAGGCCATCCCTGTTTACTAATTGAAAGTGGAAATGAGAGGAAGGATTTGAGCTGGTCTTTGAAGAATCTTATAAAGTATTTGGAAAGAAAGACATTTCTCCCCAGAACAGCACAATGATTGAGGCTGAGTTGGACAGAGTACGTGCTGAATGTGGGTAAAAATCATGGATTTACTTTTGTCCAGAGGAGTCTGTTCCTTGGTTTTATATCAACTTCAATGGCATTTTTCTCTCTTCCTGTAAGTCCCAGGGTGTCAGTTGTTTTATCTTGCTAAAGCTGCCAGTTCCTACAGTCACTCTCCAACAGCGTGCAGTGAGACTACCCAGGCACCTCTGCTGCCTCCAAAGACAAGGCTTGGTAGAGTTGTCCTAGTAGGTGTTTTCTCCTAATCACTGTAGTGTCTAAGAGGCTGAACAGAAAACAGAAACTGAATAGAACTTTCCAGTCCTAGTCCCTGAATCCTTTCTGGAATGTTAACTGGAAACTCCATGGTGTTTCTCCTTTAGGTTTTTATTTCAAAGCTCACTAATCTTTAGCTATTCTTCTAACTTCATCCTATTCCTAAAATTATAGGTAAAGAGCAAGCCAGCTGCTTGGCCACCAAGCCAAGGCAGAGCATTGGAGGGAAGCTCCCTGCACATACATAGTCAGCATTTTTAGGGACATGCACAGGAGCTGGTAACCCTGACTTACTACAGAACAGCTTTTTCAGGGGATGCAAGGCTTAGGAGGACAAATTTCCGAGAGTATCAGCAACTTGGAGTCTTGTCTGGGGAGTTAGACCTGCCTTTCAATCCAAGTTCTTTTCTTAGTTTCCCTGTGACTTAATAGATGACACATTCCCTCTAACCTCCAGGTTCCTGATATATTAGTTCCTGAGGTAATGGGGTTCAGGGAACATATATTAAACTGAAAGAATATGAGAAAACCACAGGTCTTAAACCTAGGAAGGGTTCTCTGACCTTCTCTAAGCAGGACAGAAGACCCTCACATAAGTGGTACACCCTCTGTACCTGAAGGAATGGATCATCCTTATTTTTGACCAAAGTCAGAAAGAAGAATCATAAGAAATAAACCTAAGTCTCTTCCAGATTCTCAACACCACATCATATATTTTTTAATCTATTCTTCTGACTGCTTCTTAGTCAGTCAGTACCTCTTAACAGAGTCCCATTGCTTCATCAAAACTAGCATAAGCAATATACAGGTTTACCTATATCTTTGAGTCTATTTCCTCAGGAAGGCTCCGATGTCATGTGAAACTTCTATTAAATAAAGTCATATGTTTTTTTCTCTTGTTAATATATCTTTGTAACAGAAGCCTCAGCTATATACCTAAGGAAGAAGAGGAAAAATAGTTTGTAACCCCTACAAAGGGAATCACAAATAAAATTGTATCCCCATCTCAAATTGTTATTTTGTCTTGAATTGTTGCTTTAAGAGTAAAAAACCATTTGGAGAATTCAATGGCACAGTTTCTGCAGGAAGATATTTCTTAACCTTTTTATTTCAGTCTATACTACTTCTTTAGAATGGCTTTTAGTATGTCAGATTTATCCTCAGCATATTTCTGAAAATTTATATCGTCTTTTAAAGGGTACAGAGATTTCTTAGAGATATTAAGATAAATTAAGATACATATAATAGCATGAGCTAAATATACCACAGGATTCACATCTTAAAAGCAAGAAGGAAAAAAAAATCCTTTGCTTTGCAGACCCAGGAGTCATTAACAGGCTGGTGCCGTAGATGGATTTGAGTGAGCAAATTGATTTGAGTGAAGAGCATTCCTTCTCTTCAAGCTTCCTGCCTGACATTTTGAAAATACCTATTCCAGACTGATCTGTGACAGCTTCAGTTGCTGAGAATTCTGTAAGACCACCTATGTTTCAAGGATGCTCTGAAAAACAAAGCAATGTGAACAACAACCTGGTATTTGCATGTAGAGTTCACTTGCAGATCAGAAAACATGGATGGAATTACTGACTAAATCAATGGGAAATTTTATCAGAGTTGGCTCTGTGGATCTCCTCTGCTCCACCCCCACAGCTAGTTGCCCACTGTTTGGTGCTAGAATAGAAACTGTCATGTGAAAAACAACACTGAATCCCTCATCTTGAATCAGTCAGCAATATTGAAATGTGCTGCTAGCAGTTGATTGCAAGCTAGCAAACTGAAGGGCTGAGCTACCATCACTTTTGTCAGTCAAAGTGAGCTTTTACATACATCTTCCACTTTTTTGTCCTCAAAAGGACATAAGGCTTTATTTTCCTTTCAATTGTTGTGACAGTAGATATTTATACCTGGCATGTCCATGGGTGGGGAAGGTAAACATATCACAATTATTTGGAGAAATTTCTCAAAAACATATTTTAGCCCTTGTCACTTTGAACTGTGCTACTACATTCACTTGACATTTATTGAGCATCTATTGAGTCTCAGGGTCCATTGTAGGCAATTAGTGATAGAGAGGTAGACAGGTGGCAAGGTCCCTATTCTCCGAAAGTTTAAATTTGTGAGTGAGAGACAGTCAACAAATAAACAATTAACCGAACAGGGTCATATCAGATCATGAAAAGAGCCACAAAAAAAGTTGATCATCATGTTTCAGTAGATGATGACAGGGATGGAAGAGTTTCAGACCAGGTGGTCAGGGAAGGCTCCCAATCTATCTGAATCATTTTCTTCTTTGGAACATAGTGACTATATCATCTAACAGATGAGACTGGTATGGGGATTAAGCGTGATGGCATATTTCCACTGCCTGGATCATAACAAATTAACAAATACTCAACAAGTTGAAGGCATTCAATAAACGGTAGCAATTATTATGATGGTTTTGTGTCTTGGTTACACTACGGATGAAGATAATGTCTACAGTGATCCTCTGGAACTATCTAGAATACAGGACTCTCCTCTGTCCTTCTCAAAGGCAATCCTTTGAGGGTGACTAGAGGACACCATGCAGTGAGTACATTCACTAAGCAGTCCTCCTCTCAGTTCATGTTGCACTTGCTTGCTCTAGCATATAGAAGTCCGTTTACCACTTTCCTTCTGTGCAGAGTCATATTTGACTATTCCACAAACCAGGGAGAAACAGAAAGATCTAAAACAAAAGGTTCAATTCCCTTTGAGAGGACTTATAATAGCATGATTTCTACCTTTTCATAAGGCAGTCTTTCCCACTGATCTGTTTACTCATTTGTGTAAGAGATAGATGACACTGAATGCCTGCTCCTGCACACCACATACAACCTGTTAGTGAGACTCTGCTGGGTAGGTTGCTTGCTGTGGTAAAGGAGACCACCCAGATCAGGCCACTGCAGGGTCTCGAAAGAGTTAAGGCAAGGTCAGAACACACTGACAGTTGCAATTTTGGTTTAAGGAAGGTAGGTCTGTATTTTATTTTATTTTTCCCATCATATGTTTAGGAGAGTCTTTGAACATGAGGGCCTGGATGAGATTGAGTATGAATCATACTGTAACATTTCAGGATTGGTAGAAACTGCAAGGATTTTGAGGGAAATGGTTGAGGAGAGTTACAAGGTATAAACTGTTCATGCTTTCTAAAGATGGGATGAGACTTTGGGAAACTTTCCTATACTTAATAGACAGTTATTTACCTGGATATGACTCTCCTACAAAAGTTATAGCTGGGTATGGTGGTACATGCCTGTAATCCTAGTAGTTAGGAGGCTGAGATGGGAGGATCACAGGTTTGAGGCCAACTTCAGCAACTTGGTGAAACCCTCAGTAACTTAGCAAGATCCTGTTTCTAAATAAATAAATAAATACATAAATGTCTGAGGGTGTAGCTCAGAGGTAGAATGCCATTGAGTTCAGTTCCCAAAATTAATAATAATAAAATTAATAATAATAAAAAGTTATACTAATGGGAACAATAAAGTAGTAATATAAATAGTAAACTAGGTAAGGAGTAGGTGGTTTCCATTCTCACTGGGGATGAACACTGTATGAACTTTCACCATCAGTGAAATGAAATTAAAAGGCTAGTAGAGCAGTCCATAACAGGCAAGGGTGCATTTTAGTTTAGGTGAATAGAAGAGTACTTTAAAGTTCTTAGAAAGAAGAGAATTCTCTTCATCTTTGGTTCACTATCGTAGCATCCATTTTTTTTTCCATTATTAGCTTTTATTCTGTGAACCAATGGTTTTCTTCTCTCAGTTGGGAAAACTAGACATAAACACCAGGAGCGAGAATCTAATATATTAAAAACACTGTGCCTTCTGTATAGGTTTCACTTTATATAAGAGTTTCAGCATTTTTGTTGTATCTCATTTGGGAAAAATATATTTAATTAAATGAGTCAGTAGACTGTGGAAAAAAAAATCTTGTCCTTTCCCCTTAGATTTAATGAGTATTAGTGACATAGACATTACCTTTATTACTTCCAGACTTGGGTAAATGATTTATAATCTCTCTATTAAAAATACCAAGAAGACAGGGATCAGCATAAAATTCTTGTAACAGAACTGAATAATTACAGCTACAAAAAGATTTGTTTTGCTAGCAGAGGTAGGAAAATGCTTTGTATGGACATGCTTGTGTGTGCGTGGTGTGTGTGTGTGTGTGTGTGTGTGTGTGTGTGTGTGTTTGTGATTGATGTTGGGGATCAAACCCAGGGCCTTGTGCATTCTAGGCAACCACTCTATCACTAAACCACACCCCTGACACACACATGGAAATATTGGTCAACCTCTACAGCTAACATCATGTAAGCTTCCACATCTAAATAAATATTTTGACTTTATAGCAGGTCTTCCTAATGTGACACCCTTAATTCCATGTTGCATTCATTCTCTATTGTGTAATTTTGACTAGGATCTCACAAATTTTGGGTGCTAGTTTGATTAATAGTCTACAATTTACTTATGGAATCAAATCCAAAAACTCTTCAATATACAACTTCTGATTTATTTAGAATTGTCCTGTATCCTATAAAGACAAGTTAAGAAATTGCCTGACAGTCATTCTTCCTTCCATTAATTGTTACAATATATTTTTCCTTCAGTCCCTCACCAATCCCAAATACATGGATATTAACATGCATTTATACTCTAAATCAGATCATGAATAGTAATAGAAAAGCCTTTGAAGGCGATAATTACAGCAGGGCTAAATGTTGGGTAATGACTTAATGGAAGGCTAATTGGTGAGCAATTCTGTGGGTGACAAGTTAACATATCAACTCACAGATAAGGTGCCCAGAAAGATGTAGGGTAACAGAATCAGGCATTCTCCATCAGTGGAGGCTGTGTCCACCTGGGAGCTAACATTCATAAACCTAGTACTTTGTTATTATGCAGTCAAAAATTAAAGAGCCATTGCACATAATTTTGTTTGTTGGTTAACGTAAGCAATTTTGGTTAATAAAGTTAATAAAGCAATTTTGGTTAAGAAAGTTTCAGTGTCAAAACTAAGATTTTGTTTCTCCCAGATGTGACAAGGAATTTATTAATCTAAATGGACTCTCACTAAATATTAAGTATGTACATTCTAGGTTTAATAAAAGCTAGCAACATAATGCAGAAAGATTTTGTTTTGTTTTCTTTGGTACTGGGGGTTGAACCCAGGCGCATTCTACCTCCAAGCTACACCCCCAGCCCTATTTTTTATTCTTTATTTTGAAACCGGGTCTCTGTAAGTTGCAGAGAGCCTCACTAAGTAGCTGAGGCTGGTCGCGAACCCGGATCCTCCAGTCTCAG
Organism: Glis glis; assembly: GCA_004027185.1. Classification (NCBI taxonomy): domain Eukaryota; kingdom Metazoa; phylum Chordata; class Mammalia; order Rodentia; family Gliridae; genus Glis; species Glis glis. The sequence goes on along the minus strand of PVJS01040120.1, from coordinate 1,998 downwards.
CCTCCCATGTACTGAGATTACAAGCATGTGCCACCACGCCCGGCCAGAAAGATTTTATGGAGTAATCTATGGCAATTTCTCCCCAAACCTTTTTGGTTACAAGAATTACAAAATATAATTTTTTCCAAAGATACAAACTAAAAATGTTAGATATGCTTATTTTATAACTGCCAGCTAAACAATAAACAGTGCTTAGTTTCAAAAAACTGTTGACATTTGTTTGCCAGAAAACAATCGTTCTAAATAATGGATATTAGGTGGAGGTAAATGTCCTGCGACTAATGTTGATTACTTACATAACAGAAACAGAGGGATTTTAGCAATGACAAAATTTGCACACAGACACACACATATGTAACATTGTCGCGTTTTGACAGTGTCTTCTTGCTTGGCTTGATTCCTGTGGAAGACAGGGAAAGTTTAAACAAAACTAATTAAATGAAGGCCTAGTCATGAATGTGGCAATTAATTTGATTTCTACAAGTAGCTTGCTAATAAATGGAGATGGAAAAATCTAGTTATAGTTTGAGATTTCAAATTCCTTCAACAATATAGCTGTGTCATATCCCTGACACATGCTGATGTATGGGAGATAAATTGCCTGTCACTTAGTGAGGCAGATACTGCTTAAGTTGTACATTAGATGCATATTAAGTTGTGTGGAAGCCCACATTTAGTGTGTCTGTGTCAGTTTCCTCTAGGTAATGTAGCTCATTCATAATGTCATTTTCTTGGATGTGCTGAAGTGGCTAAATGAGCATAGAAGTTATTTATACATCAGTGTGGTATGTAGGACATCACTTTTTTCCACTCTGCAGAGGGACAGAGGCAAAGTTGATAAGGCTGAATTTATGCAGACTCTAAAATGCTGCTTCAATTCTAATTAGCATTTCTTCCTGAATCTAGAAAGAGGGGGAGTAAAAGTTACACATCTGAGGGGAAGTCATCTTCTCCTTCTGACAACTTGCTTATACAAATTGGATGGGCCAGCCTGACAAATGTGGAATGCCTCAAAGTTTCCTCTTTTTACAAAAGAAAACAAAAGTCTTCTCTAAAATATACTTGTATCATTCACATGAGATTTTTTTCACAGTTAATCAGTTTTAATGAATCCCTCACTTCTTTTTTTTAGATGTTTTAAATATATTTTAACATATTTTTAAAAATATTTTTAATTGAGCCTGGTGTGGTGGTACCCGCCTGTAACCCCAGTACTTGGGAGTCTGAGACAGGAGGATCCCAGGTTCTGGGACAGTCTCAGCAATGTAGCCAGACTCTCAGCAACCTAGCAAGACCCTGTTTCAAAACAAAAAATAAAAAGGGCTAGAGGTGTAGTTCAGAGGTAGAATGCCCCTGGGTTCATCCTCCAGTACCACACAGAACACACACACACACACACACACACACACACACACACACACACACACTAACACAGAGCAATTTTTAATTGGTACATGGTATTTGTACATATCAGTGGGGATGCATGCAGCTTATTCAAAGTGGGAGGCATTTTAATTGTCTGCATGGATCCTGTTAACCACTAGCCCACACCCAGGTTATCTCGAATTGCACAGGCACAGGGCAGAGTGGGAGCCCCATCTGATAAGGGCGTAGGAAGTATGTCATTGATATTGGTCTTTCAGGGAAGCTGTGATTTGCTCTTCCTTAAGGCCCTCAGCATGTGTTACTTTTCACTGTCATAATCTATCCGTACCATCTGGACCTCTGTAAAGATGTTGGCCTCAGTGGTGAAATGAAAGACAAAGGGGGATACTAAGTAAAATTTACATAGTGAGAGAAAATTGTTATTGTTGATGCTAATCATATGTTTTGAGCTTTTCAACCTAAGGATAATTAAAAGATTCTCCCAGCATCAATCTTGCTTTCAGAGTTTGGAAATTGATCGTAAAATCGCTGCTCAAGGAGTTTAAACAGTTTGACAATGAACAAATGATGAAATATGAGATGGAGATAGACTTTTTCTTTTCTTTTTTTTTT
>PVJS01040119.1:0-18593 GCA_004027185.1 Glis glis | reverse complement strand
GAAACCGGGTCTCACGAAGTTGCGGAGGGCCTCACTAAGTAGCTGAGGCTGGCTGCGAACCCGGATCCTCCAGTCTCAGCCTCCCAAGTACCAGGATTACAAGCGTGCGCCACCACGCCCGGCCAGCGAGACCCTGTTTCAAAATAAAGATTAAAAAATGGGGCTGGGGGTGTAGCCCAGAGGTAGAATGCCCTTGGGTTCAATCCCCAGTACCGCAAAAATAAATAAATAAATAATAGATGATGATAGATAGATAGATAGATAGAGATAGAGGGTATAGCTCAGCGGTAGATTGCCCCTGGGTTTAATCCCAGTACCACAAAAATAAATACATTTTTAAAAATTAAAAATAAATAAAAAGGGCTGGGGGTGTAACTCAATGATAGAGAGCCCCGGGTTCAATCTCCAGTACTGGGGAGAGAGAATATGAGGTGTGTGGGAGCCAAAGGGAAAGCGCTCATCTTCCCCATGAAAGAGAAGCAGGGAAGCCCTCAAGATGCCTTCCAATAGTCTCGTCTTCTCCGGTTATCAGGCTTAGAGAGTCGCTACATGGATATACGAGTTGAACAAGAGCTGCGGCTACACTCGCTTTAACACAGACGAAGACAGCCGCGAATCGGCTAGTTACATCACTGCGCGGCCTCAGCACTGGGGAAAGACCTCGAACCTATCTTCTGAGATTGGTTCCTTGCTGTTCTCTCTGGCCGCCACCTCTCAGCCTCCTGGGGGGCAGTGACACTGCCACTCATGACCAGGACTTTGGACGGGAATTACTGGCTTTCGTGTCCCCCTCTCGGGTTAGAAAAGATTCTGCTGCTTGGCTCGGGGAGACCCTAAGTCAGTGGGTGGGATGTCGAGCCCTGGAATCTGCCCTTTTTACAAACTCTCCAGGCGGCTTTGATTCGGGGAATCTGTGGACCAGACTTCGGGAGTGCAGGCCCAAACTCTAGCTGCAAAGTCTGTGTCTTTTCTATGACATCACCATCTGATGCTAACCCTGGTGACGCCACAGGGACAAGTGACAGCGAGCAGACTGGGGGCTCACGGTGCTTGGAACCTTAATGTTATGGGTTGAACTGTATCCCCCAAACAGCAACACTAGAGACCTACACAGGTGCCTCAGAACGTTACCTTATTTGGAGATGAGATTGTTTTGTTTTGGTGCTGGGGATTGAACCCAGGGCCATTCCGCCTCCAAGCCACACACCCAGCCCTATTTTATTTTTGTTTTTGAAACGGGGTCTTGCGAGGTTGGTGAGGGTCTCACTAAGTTGCTGAAGCTGTCCTCAAACCTGCAATCCTCCTGTATCAGCTTCCCAAGTACTGGGATTACAGGCGTGCACCACCACGCCCGGCCTTGTTTTGCTTTTAAAGAGCTAGGGTCTTGCTATGTAGCCAGGACAGGTCTTAAACTCACAGGCTCAAGCGACCCTCCAGCCTCAATCTCCCCAGCAGCTGGGACTACACAGGTGTGCACCACCTTGCCGGCTCCCGGATGGGTTTCATTGAAGCTACAGTTAGAGGAAGCGGCCACCAGGTGGCGATAGTGCCATTTTACAGAATGGATTTGATGTTTTCTTTTGCAACCAAAAAAAAGTGGGTATCACAGCTGAATTCCAGGCCACTTCCACCTACCTCGCTGCAGTTTCCCTGGGAAGGAACAGCATGTGCCAAGTGGCCGTGATGAGCCGGGTGTGGTGGCACTTGCCTGTAATCCTAGTCCTTGGAAGGCTGAGACAGGAGGATCACAGGTTGGAGGCCTGTCTCAGCAGGTCTCCAACTTAGTGAGACCCTCAGCAACTTAGCAAGATCCTGTTTCAAAATAAAAGAATTAGAGCCGGGCATGCTGGCACATACTTGTAATCCCAGTACTTGGGAGGCTGAGACAGGAGGATCACAGGTTCGCGGCCAGCCTCAGCAACTTGTGAGGCCCTCTGCAACTTAGTAAGACCCTGTTTCAAAATAAAAGAATAAAATTGGGCTGGGGGTGTAGCTCAGAGGTAGAATGTCCCTGGGGTCAATCCCCAGTATCACAAAAAATTTAATTAATTAATTAAAAGGGGGTGAGGGTGTAGCTCAGAGGTAGAATGCCCCTGGGTTCAATCCCCAGTTCCAAAATAAAATGAAAGAAGGACCCTGGCCCTTCCCCAGTCTCTAGCTTCCTTTCTCGCCATGTGATCTCTCCATCTCACATGCACACCCACCATGACGGCACCTGCATGATGTGACCCTACCAAGGGGGCCCTTGCCAGAGGCTGAACAGATGTGGCTGCTTGGTCTTGGGCTCTTCAGACTCCAAAACTATGAGCTAAATAACCCTGTTTTCTTTATAACATTGGCTTGCCTTGGGTATTTTGATATAGTAACAAAAAATGAGCCGGGCGTGGTGGCACACACCTGTAACCCCAGTACATGGGAGGCTGAGACAGGAGGATTACAGGTTCGCAGCCAGCCTCAGCAACTTTAGTGAGGCCCTCCGCAACTTAATGAGACCCTGTTTCAAAATAAAATAGGGCTGGAGGTGTTGCTCAGAGATAGAATGCCCCTGGGTCCCATCCCTAGTACCAAAAAATAAAAATAAAACAAACCAAAAAAATGGACTAACACAACCACTCATGTGGCTGACCTGAGTTACTCCATCCCCAGGCCTTCCCAAGGTCAAATGGATCCTGATGGCCGAAGGCCCCACCGTGAGTCACACTGTTGGCATAGACACCTGGGGGTGGCCCCCATACATGCAAAGAGCCTCTTGTCCAGCAGCACACTCCATGGGTCTAGAGCAAGTGGATGACCAGATCTTTCTTTGGAATGTGCAGGAGATCCCAGAGACCTGAGAGGAAGGAAGGAGGAGCTCAGGATGCTGTGGGGATCTGTCAAGGCCTTCTCCCTCCAGGGACACTTGTCCTCACCTACCCAACCACTCCTCTCCAGGCTGCCTTCCCGTCCTCTGGCCCAACCAGCCTGCCATGTCTGTGAAAGTCCTTGACAGGCACACGAGCACCCAGGCCTTGCTAGCTGGGCCTCAGGGTAGCTCCTGGCATGGTGGCCAGTTGCTGAGTATGTCCTGGGGCCTGTGTGAGGACCTGGCCAGCGGGAGAGGCGAGTGAGCCTGCAGCTGCAGCTGCCTGGATGGACGTTTCCAAGGGCCACCAGGGGGCCCTGGCCAAGAAATGCTGTGCTGCCGGCTGCCACCCCTGTGAGACCGTGTCCCACCTCCAGAAGCAGCTTTCTGACACTGGACTCGGTGGCGTTCTCTGCCTGCTCGTCTTCAATGCAGCCCCAGGGCACATCTCTGGGCGGCCACTCTGAGGTCTCTCAGCCAATGAGGCCTGTGCAGACTGGGTCATTCACCTCCTTGCTCTGGAAGGTTCCAGATGGAGGTTAACCTCAGGTGCAGCGGCAGCTAGAAATGACACCAGGGGAGTGGGGTTGGGGGGCCTGGGGCCTGCTCCTCATCGTCCTCTCTGCCTTTGGTCAGGATGCAGGGCTTAACCCCACAGACCCGCGCGCCCGTCCCCGTTGTCGTGACAACAGTGGGCGTTATTCCTCCCTTTGGACAGATGAGGGAACTGAGGCCCAGGAAAGAACGTCTGGGTTTGTCTGGCGCCCCTGAGAATGCTGAGACCAGCATTCCAGACACGTGGGTTTGTTTGGGAAGAAATCCATAGGAAACGCTGAAAATGGAGCCGGGAAAGAAGACTGGGAAAGGAAGAGAGGTCTGTCCAATGTGTTCAAAGCAAGTTCCCACGGTGGGCTGCAGGAGCTCAATCCCGGTGGGGGCCTCTGCTGGTCAGTGTGGGCACTGCAACTGCATCATTCCGTGCCAGGGAGAGGGAGCTGCGGTGGGGGAAGTTTTGGAGGGAGGTTTTGTTTTTTGGTACTAGGGATTGTGCCCAGGGGCATTGAAACAGGTCTGCTAAATTGCTGAAGCTGGCCTCCAATCTGCAATCCTCCTGTGTCAGCCTCCCAATTACTGGGATTACAGATGCGCACCACTGCACCAGGCTTAGGAGCTGGGGTAGTTATCCACCAGCTCCCATTGTGTGCCACAAAGGTGCAGGGCTATTCTGAAACCTAATCTGCCCTCTCCACCACCTGTGTTTGTTCTTTCAGAAAGTCCCTGTAGATGCCAGGGGCTGGTTAATCCACCAGGCTCCAAAAGCCCAGTGTCAGGTCTTCAGCCAATGAGAGCATTTGAAGGAAGGAAAATACACACACACACACACACACACACACACACACACAGGCTCTAAAATATGGACAGCAGTTAGTAAAATCCAAAAGAATAAGCTTGCAAACTTAATTAAGCATGAAACAGCATTCACAACCATTTATGGTCAGGCATGGTGGCACAGACCTGTAATCTCAGTACTTGGAAGGCTGAGACAGGAGGATTGCAGGTTCAAGGCCAGCCTCAGCAACTTAGCAAGACTCTCAGCAACCTGGTGAGATCCTGTTTCAAAACAAAAAATATAAAAAATATGGGGGTGTAGCTAAGAGGTAGAACACCCCTGGATTCAATCCCCAGTACCACAAACAAAGAAACACAACCATTTCATAATGTACTTTTTTTTACAGTACTAAGGATTGAACCCAGGGCATTCTACCTCTGAGCTACAGCCCCCGCCCTAATTTTTATTATTTTGAAACAGGGTCTCACTAAATTGTGGAAAGCCTCACTAAGTTGCTGAGGCTGGCTACGAACCTGCAATCCTCCTGTCTCAGCCTCCCAAGTACTAGGATTACAAGTGTGCACCACCATGCTCAGCTAATAATGTACAATTTGCAGATAATTTGTTCTCACTTAGCAAGAATTTCTGATTGAAAAGATAGAATCATAGCAGATGGTGAATTACATGAGCTACATGTAGGCAAATTAATGTAATGGGAAAAGAACAGAAACCCTGTCAAATGAGTTTACAAAAAATAACAACAATAAATGTATTTATGCAGCATAAGCTCTTCTTCTTCTTCTTCTTCTTCTTCTTCTTCTTCTTCTTCTTCTTCTTTCTCTTCTTCTTCTTCTTGGGGCCTCACTATGTTGCCCAGACTGGCCTTGAACTCCTGCGCTCAAGCGATCCTCCTGCCTCAGCCTCCTGAGTAGCTGAACTACAGGCACATACCACTAATCTATCTTGGAGGTGTGTCTGAATCATTTGATGTAATATTGATGCCACCAAGAGCTGCTGTCAACCCTAGCTCCTCTGAGATTTGAGGGAAACCTGTGGCCTGTGACCTGGGCTCATGAAGAAATTCTTGATGCCGACCTTTCTCACCACTATCAGCAGTTGCCTCAAGGCACCTGAGCAGAGATCTGACAGGAAGGAAGGTACACTCCACTATTTTCCAGGCTGAATCCTGAATCCACACACAAGCACACACCCCAGGGAACAAAATGTGTGACATTAACAAGTGTACCAACACATATAATGTAAGTCTAAGAAAGAGAGAATAAAACGGGACAGAAAAAATAATTTGAATAAATAATTGCCAAGCCAGGCATGGTGGCACACAACTGTAATTCCAGTACTTGGGAGGCTGAGACAGGAAGATCGCAGGTTTGAGACCAACTTCAGCAACTTAGCAAAGCCCTCAGCAACCTAGTGAGATCCTGTTTCAAAACAAAAAATAAAATAGGACTAGGGGTCTGGGTTGTCCTGGGTTCAATCCCCAGGACAAAGAAAGAGGGAGAGAGAGAGAGAGAGAAGGAAAGAAAGAAAGAAAGAAAGAAAGAAAGAAAGAAAGACCCAGAGTTGATTGAAGATATGGATCTGCATATCCAAGAAGCTCAATGAACTCAAGAACCACAGTAAGACACACAGAAAGCAAATACATACACAGCCCCCTCTATCCAGACCTCTTGGTCACCTGTCCTATCCAGACTTCTGTTACCTAGTGACTGATCTCCTATCTGAACATCCATCAGTGAACAAGATAGCCCTTGTCTGGACAAAGAGACAGATAAACCATGAGAACTGTTAAATCTAAGCTATGGCAAGTGTCTAGGAGAAAGGAGATAGAATGATATAATAATGACTGGACAGCACTGGGTAGACAGGGAGGGCCTCCTGAGGAGGTGCCACTGGACCTAACAGATAAGAGATGCCACCAAAGGGGGAAGGAACTGTGTGTGCAAAGGGCCTGGGGCAGGAAAGGCTTGATACAAAGGAGGATGAGAAAGGAAGCCACAGTGAGCAAAGGGGACAGTATAAAAGATGGGACCAGGAGTCCTGTAGTTTATGGTGGGAATCTGAATTTTATTCTGGGTGTGGTGAATAGCCTTTAGTAGACTAGTCAGCAGGAATGTGCCATGATCTCTTGTTTTGTTTTGTTTTGTTTTGTTTTGTTTTGTTTTGTTATAGGGGATTGAACCCAGGGACATTCCACCTCTGAGCTACACCCCAAGCCCTTTTTATTTATTTGAAACCGGGTCTTGCTAAGTTGCTGAGACTCTTGCTAAATTACCCAGGCTGGCCTCAAACCTGCGATCCTCCTGTCTCAGCCTCCCAAGTACTGGGATTACAAGCATGCACCACCACACCCACGGGAATGTACCATAATCTGATTTTAAGTTCACTCTGACTACTACATAGAGACGGGAACACGGCACTTGTATGTCCCAGGATGGCCACAGCAAGATCTCCCATGCCACATCCTCGTGTATAAGGTCACCTCGATATGCCTTCCACTGAGAGAGGCAGGTCTACATCTCTCCCTGAATCTGGTGCTGGGAGCGGCAGTAGGACACCCAAGCCTGTCAGGAAGGGTAACGTAGCTTCTGCCTTGTTCACTTTGGAGCCCTGGGTGGCTGTCTCAGAAGTCCAGTCTCTGAGGCCACCATATTGGGAGGAAGCCCAAGACGCATGAAGAGGCACATGTCAGTGCCCTTGTCCACCACCCAGTGGAGGCCCCCAAGATCTGTGCTGTGCTTTCCATGTAGTTTATCCTCACAGATTCATATGCTGGAGGTGTGGTTCCCAATGTGACAATGCTAAGAGGTGGAGCCTAATGGGAGGTCCACAGGTCACTGGGGTGTGCCCTTGGAAGGAATTCAGCTATTTCTCATGGGACCCTGTTAGTTCTTGCAAGAGCAACTTTTTTTAAGAATGAGCCTGACCCCTCAATCTCTCTCTGGCTCCCTGTCTTCTTTTCCCCCATACTGGGAATTGAACCCACTCTACCTCTGAGCTGCACCCCCAGCCCTTTTATTTTTTGTTTTGAAACAGGGTCTCACTAGGTTGCTGAGTCTGTCCTTGAACAGGCATGTGCCACTGTGCCCAGCTTGGCTTCCTGTCTTGAGATGTGATCTCTCCACCTGTCACAGGCCCCTGCACTGTGAAGCCATCAGCCTGAGGCTTTACCAGAGCAGAGCTCTGCCACCTGCAAGCTAAATAAACCTCTTTTCTTAATAAAGTGACACAGCCTTGAGTATTTTGTTATGATTTCAAAAAACTAGCTGATACAACCTGTGACTGAAGATACTTCCGGATGAACCCTCCTCCACTCCCCCTCCCCAACTGTGTGTGGGGGGGGTACTGGGGATTGAACCCAGGGGCATTCTACCTCCAAGCTACCCCCCAGCCCTTTTTATATTTTCTATTTTGAAACTGGGTCTCATTAAGTTGCTGAGCGTCTCACTATGTTGCTGAGACTCGCCTCCAACCCGCGGCCTTCCTGTCTCTGCCTTCCAAGTACTAGGATTACCACACCTGGCTCTCCTGGGCTTTTGAGTCACTCCTAACCTGCGAGTCTTCTCAACTGAGTAGACAAGCGATGTCAGCTCTGCCCTGTCCATACTCCAGACCCACAGCAACTGTGAGTATGGAGGAATAGCTGTTTTACACCACTAAGTTTTGGAAGTGTTTTGTTTGTTTGTTTTTGTTGCTGTTGCTGTTGCTTGTTTTGTTTTCGTGGTACTGGGGATTGAACTCAGAGACGTTCTACTTCCGAGCTACACCCCCAGCCCTTTTTAAATTTTTCTTTTGAAACAGGGCTCACTAAGTTGCTGAAGCTGTCCTCAAACCTGTGATTCTCCTGTCTCAGCCTCCCAAGTACTGGGATTACAGGCACTCGCCACCATGCCCGGCTTGTGATGGTTTGTTAAACAGCCGTGATAACTGGGTGGTGGGGGGTGAGAACGGGGGTGCAGAAGTGGCTGGGGGAGGGCGGGTAGGAAGTATTGAAAGCAGCGATGCTGGGCTTGCCCCGGTTGGAAGCAATAGATGGGACAGAGGACAGGATGGCAGGATGCGTTTTGGAGACAGACCCAGTGACGTTGCTGCGTCCACCATCTACGGAAAGTGGGGAAGAGGGAGGAGGAGAGCCCCGACGGGATCCCTCGACCCTAGTAGCTGGAGCGGAGAAAGGCGGCCCAGAGCCCCCATCCTGTCCCCTCCCGGGCCCAACTACATCTCCCAGCATCGCCCGCTCAGGCCGCGGGAAGGGAAAAAAAAAAGTTTGGGCCAAGCATTCTCGGAATGCGCTTCCTGCCGGCGCGGGCCGGGGTGGGGGAGGCCGGGGCGGGGCGGAGGCCGGCGGGCGGCGCGGCCGGAGCCCGGGGCGCGCACTCGGCCCGGCCGGGCCCCAGCATGGCCGAGCCGCTGCTCAGGAAAACCTTCTCCCGCCTGCGGGGCCGGGAGAAACTTCCCCGGAAAAAGTCGGACGCCAAAGAGCGCGGTGAGTCCGGGCAAGAGGGGCGCGCGGCCCCGCCCGGCTTGGGGTCCCCGGACGCCCCCGAGGAGGGACTGCTGGCGGGACAGGGGGAGCCCCCGGGGAGCCCCCGGCGGCCGGGGCGCAGCGATCGCGGGTGGGCAGGGGTCCTGGAAGGAAAGGGCTGCCGGGCAGGGGGCGCGGACCGTTATGTGCGCTGGCCGGGATGCCAGCGTCCCGGCTCCTTGGGAGGCCCCGGAGGGGGCCTCGCCCCTGACAGGAAATGGGGCCGCGGCGGAGTGCCTGGAGGGCGTCGGGGAGGAGGGGCTGAGGCCGGGACACTGGGGCCCAGGCCGGCCGCGCAGGGGGCACCGGGAGCACCGGGAGCCCTGGAGGCGCAGGATGGGAGATGGGGGGCGTACTCCTGCATGGGACAGAGAGGAGCGCCTCAGTCCCTGCAGCGGCTCCGCCACCCGCTTCCTAAGCGCTCGCCAGCAGCTGCCGGCTGCCGCTGCGCCTGCCCTGGGCAGCCCTAGGAAAATGTCCCCTTTATACAGATGGGGAAACTGAGGCACGTGACAGCTGGGTAATTTGCCCAGGGCCAGTAAAGTGACTTAAACAGCTCTTCCGCCTATGCTATTGATAACAGAGAGACCTGAGAACAGGGTCCTGGGGGTGGAAATTCGAGGTGACTGGGAATTGGGGGTCAGCTGACATCAATCAAGACCGTGGGAAACGGAGCTGTGTAGGTCAGGGGTCCAGGAAGGACGGGGTTAAAGGAGGGACCTGAGCCCTCCTCCCAGCCCTTCCCAAAGATTCCCAAGGTTCCCAGGGTCAGAGAAGGGATGGGGTGCCCACACATAAACACACACAGGAAATAGCCCGTGACGTCAGAGGACGGAGCAAGGGGAGGCCACAGAGCGTGGGGTCTGGCCCGTGGGGTCTGGCCCGAGCTGAGGGGCAGAGTTTGGAGGGGGCGGTGCTGCAGGGAAGAGACCAGTTTGATGTCACATTCGTCATGCTGCTCCTCTCTGCATGTGTTGTGGACTTGGTGTCTAGAAAGCCCTTCTGAGGCCCAGCTCCTCCCTGAAACCTCCCTGGAGGTGGGCCTCGTGCACTCTCATTCCACAGGAGGACCTCAAGGCTCAGAAAAGGGAAGTGACTTGCCCAAGGCCACCCCGTAGGATGGGACAGGTCTCCCACCCAGGATTTGTGAGAGGGCAGGAAGAATCAGGCCCAGATGGCCTGAGGGCCAACGACACCTGCCTGGGACCTGGGTGGCTGGAGACATAGTGCCCTTTGGATTGCTAGCCTGTGAATGCCCAGTCCAAACAAAAAGCAGATCCCAGGGACAGTGACTAAGGCCCAAGGACAGGACCTGTCAATCAAGTACATGCAGTGAGGACCCTGGCTAAGTGGACCCCAGCCCCAGCCCTGCTGGGGGAAGAACCCTGGGCCGGGCAGCCCTGGGGATGGTGGGGGGCTGGGTCTCATTCCCTTTACTCTCCTCCAGGCCGCCCAGCCCAGCGCCCAGAGCCCAGCCCTCCAGAACCAGAGCCCCAGGCCCCTGAGGGACCCCAGGCTGCCATAGAGGGCCCCCCCAGCCCCGAGGCATCCCGCAGCCCTGCACGGGGTGCATACCTGCAAAGCCTGGAGCCCAGCAGCCGCCGATGGGTGCTGGGTGGGGCCAAGCCACCTGAAGAGGCTGCTTTGGGGCTTGGGACGCCCACCAGCGGGGAACCTGCTGGGGAAATCTGGTACAACCCCATCCCAGAGGAAGACCCCAGACCCCCAGCACCTGAGTCCTCAGGGCCACAGCCGGGATCCGCTGAACCAGAGGGCCCAAATCCCCAAGGTACGCACAAACCTCACGCTTGCCTCCCCTGCCCAGGTGACCACAAGCCCCCCATTCCCAATGCCCCAAGGTGACCTCAAGCTTCATATCCCCCTAACCCCCAGATGCGCGAGCCTCACAGCCCCGCCCCAGGTGCGCTGGAGCCTCACAGTCCCGCCCCCAGGTGCGCTGGAGCCTCACAGCCCCGCCCCAGGCCCAGGTTCTGGTCTGCTCTCCTGGCAGGTGCAGCCCCCGCGAGTCCCCCAACCAAAACATCCCGCACCAAGTCCCCGGGCCCGGCAAGGCGCCTCTCCATGAAGATGAAGAAGCTGCCCCAGCTGCGGCGCCGCCTGAGCCTGCGAGGCCCCCGGGCTGCCCGGGAGCGCGAGAGGGCGGCCCCAGCGGGCTCGGTCATCAGCCGCTACCACCTGGACAGCAGCGTGGGGGCCCCGGGGCGGGCGGCAATGGCCGGGGGCACTCGGAGCCCGAGGGCCGGGTACCTCAGCGACGGCGACTCGCCGGAGCGCCCAGCAGGGCCCCCCTCGCCCACGGCCTTCCGGCCCTATGAGGTGGGCTCCGCAGCCCGGGCGCCCCCGGCTGCGCTCTGGGGCCGCCTCAGCCTGCACCTGTACGGGCTTGGGGGGCTGCGGCCGATGCCAGGGGCCACCCCGAGAGACCTCTGCTGCCTGCTGCAAGTGGACGGAGTGGCCCGGGCACGAACCGGGCCGCTGCGAGGGGGGCCGGACTTCCTGCGGCTGGACCACACCTTCCACCTGGAGCTGGAGGCGGCCCGGCTACTGCGCGCCCTCGTGCTCGCGTGGGACCCGGGCGTGAGGCGGCACCGGCCCTGCGCCCAGGGCACCGTGCTGCTGCCCACAGTCTTCCGGGGTAGGACAGGGGACTTTGGGGGCGGAGGGACAGTGCCTAGGGGGCTGGGATCTGGGTGAAGGGTGTGACCTGGACTAGAGGCGGCCCCAGCTCAGGCCCCCTTGTATCCCTCAGGGTGCCAGGCCCAGCAGCTGGCTGTTCGCCTGGAGCCCCAGGGGCTGCTGTATGCCAAGCTGACCCTGTCGGAGCAGCAAGAAGCGCCCGCCATGGCTGAGCCCCGCGTCTTCGGGCTGCCCCTGCCGCTGCTGGTGGAGAGGGAGCAGCCCCCGGGCCAGGTGCCTCTCATCATCAGGAAGTGTGTTGAGCAGATCGAGCGCAGGGGGCTGCGGGTGAGCCCCTGCCCCGCACCCCCACCCCAGGACTCTGCCTGGGCTCCTCCTAGCTCCAACCCCAGCCCATAGCACCCCGGCCAGAACCCATGGGTCACCCATCCTTTTTTTTTTCTTTTTTTCTTTTTTTTTTTTTTTTGGTGCTGGGGATTGAACCCAGGAGCATTCAACCTCCAAGCTACACCCCAGCCCTTTTTATTTTGAAACAGGGTCTCGCCAAATTGCTGAGACTGACTTCAAACCTGCAATCCTGTCTCAGCCTCCCAAGTACTGGGATTAAGGGCATGTGCCACCACACCCAGCTATGTCCATCCTTTTAATAACAGCAGCCAAGCCGGACTTGGTGGCACATGCCTGTAATTCCAGTAACATGGAAGGCTGAGACCGGAGGATCACACGTTCGAGGACAGCCTCAGCAAGTAGTGAGACTCTCATCAACCTAGTGAGACCCTGTTTAAAAATGAAAGTTAAAAATGGGACTGGTGACGCCGGGCGTGGTGGCGCACGCTTGTAATCCCAGTACTTTGGGAGGCGGAGACCGGATGATCCGGGTTCGCGGCCAACCTCAGTGCGCATGCGCGCGCGCGATCGATCAATTGATCAATCGATCTCTCTCTCCCTGTTTCTCTCTCTCCCTCTCTCTCTCCCTGTTTCTCTCTCTCTCTCTCTGTCTCTCTCTCTACCTGGTGAGGCCCTCCGCAGCTTCGTGAGACCTGGTTTCAAAAATAAAGCATTAAAAAGGTAGGGCCGGGGGCATAGCGCAGAGGTAGAGCGCCCCTGCGTTTAATCCCCGGTACCGCAAAAAAAAAAAAAAAAAAAAAAAAGGGACTGGTGTTGTAGCTTGGAGGTAGAATGCTCCTGGGTTCAATCCCCAGTACCAATAAATAAATAAATTAATTAATTAATTAAATAACAGCAGCCCATACTAGAGAGGCTGAGACAGGAGTAATCGCATATTTGAGGCCAGCCTCAGCAACTTAGTGAAACCATGTTTCAAAATAAAAAAATAAAATGGGGCTGGGGGTGTAGCTCAAAGGTAGACTGCCCCTGGGTTCAATTCCCAGTACCATACACAAAAAAGTAAATAAATAAAAAAGAATAGCATCCTGAAATAGAGGTGATGGCACACTCCTGTAATCACAGTACTTGGGAGACAGGAGGATCACAGGTTCAAGGCCAGTCTTAGCAACTTAGCAAGACCCTGTTTCAAAACAAGAACTAAAAAGGGCTGGGGGTATACCTTAGTGGTAGAATGCCCCTGGGTTCAGTCCCCAGCACCAAAAAAAAAAAAAGAAGAAGAAGAAGAAATAAAAAAGAAAGAATAACAGCATCCAGTTGGGGAAATGGGAGTGGGGGTAAGATGTGACTAGTAGCTCACAAATGTAAGACTGCAACTGGGAGGTTTGAGGAGGGCTTAAAGCAGAATCTGACTTGTTTGGGATAGCCAGGGAAGGCTTCCTGGAGAAGGATCTAAGAAGTGAGATGTAGGAGGAGGCAGGAGCCAAGATGAGCGATCTGAGCAGCCGGTTTGTAAGACCAGGTTTTCCCAGCAGCTGGGGAGGGACTCCTGTGCCAGGTGTCACAGAAGCAAGAAGGTAATCAGTGACAACAGTCAGTACCACCCTCCCAGCCCACGGTGTTTACCCTGGCCCAGACCTCCATCCCTACCCTGCTGGGTCCTGGTCAGTCTGCGGCCCCAACAGGACATCCTCTCTCTGTCCCCCAGGTAGTAGGGTTATACCGCCTGTGCGGCTCAGCCGCAGTGAAGAAAGAGCTGCGAGATGCCTTTGAGCGGGACAGTGCAGCCGTCTGCCTCTCTGAGGACCTGTACCCGGATATCAATGTCATCACGGGTCAGCATGGCCCCCTCTCCCTGCCCATTCACCCCCTTGCGACCCTCACCTCAAGGCTGGCCTGGAGGTCCTGCTAGGACCTCACCCTCCCTCCAACCTTGTTTTCACTCTCCTGCACCTATGCTCCTCTTCTTCCCCCCACTCCCAGCCTCAGTGCCCCCTCTGGCCTCAGAAGCCAGGGGTGCCCTGACCAGAGGGGACCCTGTGCCCACAGGCATCCTCAAAGATTACCTTCGAGAACTGCCCACCCCGCTCATCACCCAGCCTCTTTATCAGGTGGTGCTGGAGGCCATGGCCCAGGGGCCCCCGAGCAGAGCTTCCCCAAGCCCTGAGCGCACCAGAGGCCTCCTCAGCTGCCTGCCAGATGTGGAAAGGGTGAGTTGGCCCTGGTGGGAGCGGCAGGACCTGGAGTGGATCATACCAATAGTGTTCCACCTGTGGCTGAGCCTGTAACAGGCATGAGCTTGTGAGATCATCACATCCCTACAAAGTAGATACTATCCCTACCTCGATTCAGAGGTTAGAAAACCCAGGCCCTGAGCAGTTGAGAAATTTGCCCAAGGTCATATAGCCAAGAAGTGTCAAAAACACAGACTCTGAATACACAAGTATGTCAGCCTACCAGGAAGGGAAATTCCTGGCTGCAGGATCTTGGACAAACCCTTCCCTCTTAATACCTTAATACCTGCATCTGTAAAATGGGATTCACACCAACCTTACCAAATACGCAGAAGAGGAGGCACAAGCTGCATTCCAAAGCTAAGCTGCCCTTAGCCTGTCTCCCCTCCAGCAAAATGGGATCATAACAGTAATACCTAATGATTAAACAGTCTAAACTCCGCCACCTTCCAGCTACAAGACCTAGAACCTCAGTTTCCCGCTCTGAGCCACCTTAGTCTCCCACAGATGCGACAGGGACCCGATGTTGCCCACCTCATGCCCTCCATTGCAATCCTCTCCCCAGGCTACACTGACGCTTCTCCTGGACCACCTGCGCCTCGTCTCCTCCTTCCATGCTCACAACCGCATGACGCCGCAGAACTTGGCGGTGTGCTTCGGACCCGTGCTGCTACCGGCGCGGCAGGCGCCCTCCCGGTCGCGGGTCCGCGGCTCTGGCCCGGGCCTCGCCAGCGCAGTGGACTTCAAGCGCCACATCGAGGTGCTGCACTACCTGCTGCAGTCTTGGCCAGGTGAGCCCGCCCACCGCCTGTGCCACCAATCCAGGCAGGCTGCCTTGGACGCCTTCCAGAGCGGCCAATCAGAGCTTGGGGCTTATGAAAGGCCACGCCCCCTCACCAGGGTTAAATTGGTACCTGGTTGCTTCAGCACCAGTTAAGATATAGCCAGTCCATCTTTGATGCAACCACAGGCCCCACCTCTTGATGTGCCAACCTGTGGCCTGGTTGCCTAAGCAACCGTTCTGGCACCACCAATGAAATCGTAGTCCGGCCCAAGGCCTTTCCAAAAGCCAATCAGGAGCCTGGCTGCCATCGCTATGCGTGACGTCATCACGTTTTCTCTCTCCTCCCTCAGATCCCCGCCAGGGGGCTCCTGATGTGGCATCGTACTTACGGCCCAAAAGACAACCGTCGCTGCATTTGCCACTAGCGGGCCCCGAAGTGGTGACTCGACCCCGTGGCCGCGGAGGTCCGGAGAGCCCCCCGAGCAACCGCTATGCTGGCGACTGGAGCGTTTGCGGGCGGGACTTTCTGCCATGTGGGCGGGACTTCCTGTCCGGGCCTGACTACGACCACGTGACAGGCAGCGACAGTGAGGACGAGGATGACGACGACGAGGCGGGCGAGCCAAGGGGCGCTGCTGACTTTGAAGATGAGTTTGATGCGCCCTTCAACCCGCACCTGAATCTCAAAGACTTCGACGCCCTGATCCTGGACCTGGAGAGAGAACTCTCCAAGCAGATCAACGTGTGCCTCTGAGGCCCACGGGGCAGGGCGGGACCCTGGTTACTAAGGACCAGGTTCCTGGTTGCTAAGGACCAGGTTCCCGGTTGTTAAGGCAGTGGCCTAGTGACCTACGAGGGCCAGATCAACATGTTGCTCAGGACAATCTCCTAGTTGCTAGGGAGTTGCCAAGGGACCAGTCTGCTGAGAATCATTCCCAGTTCCCAATACCCAGTATTTGAGTACTCCAAGGCCAGGCAGTGGGGATTTCGGCTTTTGTGGCCCTATTTCCTGAGCACCAGGGCTTCTCTTGTTTCCAAAAGGCAGATCTACTGCTTGCTAGGCTGGCCTATCTTGCCTCCCCCTTTGCCTGGGAAATACCTGTTACTGTGAGCATCACCCTAGGGTGTTGAGACACCCCCTGGCCAGTCCTCTTGCTGCTGCCAACCAAATCAGTATTAGCTTTGAGCACTGCACTCTGTTTCTCCCTCCTTTGGAAGACCCAAGGACTATCATGAGGTGCTGTTTGAGGGGGACAGCCCCTACCCTGAGTTCCAGCTAGATAAGAGAGAGCCTGGGGCTTAGAGAAACAGCTGGTTTCCCTACCCTCTTTTCCAGGGAAGACCCTATGATTGGCCTCCATCCAGCAAATGGAGATAACAGAGTGTCCTTTCCCATCTCTAATTCCCCTTCCCCACCCCTAGAAAAAAAAACTGAGCACTTAACCCCTCCCTTTTGGAGGGGCCCCACCTGAAATGTCAGGCTGGGGGCACTTTGGTACGGAACATATTTATTGCCTCCATGCATGTGTGTGTCTGTGTGTGAGAACTAGCGTGCATGGACCCATCTGGAGCGGGCATGTGGACTCTTTCAGGGACCACAGAGAGGGGAAGAGTTTGCAGTGCCCAGGCACTGCGAAATCCCCAGGAATCCAGTGGGAGAGTGAGGTCCCCTTCCTGTCTCCCTCTTTCCCTCACCTCCATCTTTGTGGACAATAAATCAATATGCACAGATTCTGTGACTGAGTCTTTGGGAGACCAGAGGTGGTTTATTCAGTCTGTAAGAGGAGGGGAGAGAGGGGGCAGTTAGGCCCATGAAAACAAAGGCCTGACGCTCTCCAGGGCTGCCAGGGTGCCTCTCTCAGCTTTGATCCCTCCATCCCCTCTCAGGGAGGGTTCTCAAGTCACTGGGCCTCATGGGATAGGCCCAGAGCAGGCAAGGATGAGACTCTAAACCAGCCCAGCACAGTCCAGGTGTAGGGAAGGAGCCACACGCTGATCCACGAGGCCCTACACAGAAATGGAGCCATCACGGAAGTCTGTCCGCCCAATGAGGACGTTGACCACGACCGGGTGGCCGTCTCGGCACTGTTGCTGGCCTTCACGCAGCACCTTGACCACCTCATCCTCATTCTCCCGTGAGAGCAGCAGGCCCCGGGCCCCCAGACCCATGGCTGCTTTGTGATAATCTAAAAGAGGAGATCAAGTCAGGTGGTGGCAGAGACCCGGCCCACCACACAGCCAGCCCAGGAGAGGAGCACAAGCCCAGCTGGGCCTGAAACAGGATCCTGTCCACCCCCACACAGCCTGCTGGGACCCCTCACCAGTGTAGGCCAGGCCACAGGCCACATTGCTGCCCAATCTGGGCACCTGCTCCCGAGAAATCTGGGTCCAGCCTGCATCATTCCCTATCAAGGCCATCACAGGGATCTGCAGGAAGAGGAGGAGGCCAGGGCACAGCCTTCAGCCCAAAGCTAGGCCAGCTGGAGGACAGGGGCCCTGGCAGACAGAGGAGGCCACCACGCCTCAGCCCACCCCAGTGGCTTCTCCCAGAACCCAGGCTCTGCTCTTCCTTCATCACCTTGTGTCTGACGAACGTGTCAAACTCGATGAGGCTGTAGCCAAAGGCTCCGTCCCCAAACAGGCACCAGACCTGGGAGGGGGGACCCAGGATGGTTAGGGTGGCTCATGGCCCAGAAAGCAGCAAGTCTCCCACATCCAGTGCCTCACCTCAGCATCCGGTTGGCACAGCTTGGCCCCAAGTGCAAACCCTGCGCCAACTCCCAGAGTCCCAAAGGCCCCTAGAGGGACAAACAATGGATAGTTGTGAAGGAGCCGGACAGTGAGAACCACCCTGGGCGTGGGCCTTTCCTTACCAGGATCGAGCCAGCGCAGGGGGCCACGGGGCTGTACCAGGTAGGCAGCGGTGGCCACAAAGTCCCCACCATCGACCACGAGAAACGAGTTGTCGGGCAGAGTCTCCTCCACAAGCTGCAACACCCGCACTGGGTTGAGATGCTGGGCTACGGGCAGCGCGGCTTTCTCCCTGAACCAGGGCAGTAAAGGTCAGAGGGCAGCAGCAGAGCCTGCTGGGAACACTCCTCCCACCTCCACCACACCCAGCCCCACCGAAAGGTCTGCTCCTTCTGCCGGTCAGCTTCCCGCAGCTCCTCCACCCAGTCTGGGGCCCACGGCTGGCCCTGAAGGCCTTCAACCAGCTTCAGCACAAAGGAGGCCACGTCTCCTGAAGAAGAGAGAGGGCACAGCTGTGGAGCAGTGGCTTCCTCCTGCCCTCCCAGCACCAGAGGCCCGATGACAGCAGGAAGCCAATGGCAGCCTCCCAATAGGAGGCACAGACGCAGACCAGGGGCACTCCGAAGACAAAGAGGACGAACACACCCCAGAGCCCACTGGAACCATGTGAGGGCAGCCAGATAAGACAGAAGACAAAATTCCCTAAACAATGCCATGGAACAACTATTTACATAGCATTTAAATTGCATTGGAGCCGGGCGTGGTGGTGCAGGATTGTAATCCCAGTACTTTCGGAGGCGGAGACCGGAGGATCCAGGTTCGCGGCCAGCCTCAGCTTGCGCATGCGCGTGCGCGTTCTCTCTCTCTCTCTCTCTCCCCCTCCCTGTCTCTCTCTCTCTCTCTCCCTGTCTCTCTCTCTCTCTCTACCTAGTGAGGCCCTCCGCAACTTCGTGAGACCCGGTTTCAAAATAAAGTATAAAAAATAGGGCCGGGGGCGTAGCGCGGACGAAGAATGCCCCTGCGTTCAATCCCTGGTACCGCAAAATAAATAAATAAATAAATAAATAAATAAATAAATAAATAAATAAATAGGGCAAGCCAGGAGT
>PVJS01040118.1:0-18590 GCA_004027185.1 Glis glis | reverse complement strand
AAATAAAGTATAAAAAATAGGGCCGGGGGTGTAGCGCGGAGGTAGAATGCCCCTGGGTTCAATCCCCGGTACCACAAAAAAAAAAAAAAGAACACCCTCAGTAACTTAGTAAGATTCTCAGCAACTTAAAGAGACCCTATATCAAAATAAAAAAAATAGCCGGGTGTGGCGGCGCACGCTTGTAATCCCAGTACTTGGGAGGCTGAGACAGGAGGATCGGGGTTCGCGGCCAGCCTCAGCTACTTAGTGAGGTCCTCGGCAACTTCGTGAGACCCTGTTTCAAAATAAAGTATAAAAAAATAGGGCCGGGGGTGTAGCTTGGAGGTAGAATGCGCCTGGGTTCAATCCCCGGTACCGCAAAAAAATTAAATTAAATTTAAAAAAATTAAAAGGGCTGGGCATGTCATTTGGAGGGTAGAATGGCCCTGGGTTTAATCCCCAGTACACCCCCCCTCCAAAAAAAAGCAAGCAAGCAAACAAAGTGACCAAAGCAACTGCTCTCCCCTGTGGCTGTAGGTAGAGAACGAACCACAGGGCCCAGCTGAGCACTGCTTGAGCACTCCCTGGTACCGGTTAATCACAGTCTTTTCTTCCAAGTGGTAGCACACTGCCTTCTGGCCCCAGACCCCACACTGGGGGACCCTGCAAAAGTTGATTTAAAATCATAGGGCCTGCTGGGCGTTGTGGTGCACGCTTGTAATCCCAGTACTTTGGGAGGCGGAGACCGGAGGATCCGGGTTCGCGGCCAGCCTCAGCTCGCTCTCTCTCTCTCTCTCTCTCTCTCTCTCCTTAGTGAGGCCTCCGGAACTTCGTGAGACCCGGTTTCAAAATAAAGTATAAAAAATAGGGCTGGGGGTGTAGCGTGGAGGTAGAACGCCCCTGGGTTCAATCCCCGGTACCGCAAAAAAAAAAAAAAAAAATCATAGGGCCTGTTTCCTAAAAATGGAAGCCCTGGCAATTCTGGCAGAAAAGAACACCCGCGGGCCCTGCATGGCGAGCAGACAGGCACATAGTAGGTGCTCAAGAGGTATTTGTTGGCAGGGTGGATGGTTAGATGGATGAACAGAACCCTTTTCCACTGCCCAGAGAAGCCATCTGTTTAGAAAGGGACCAGGAGAAGCCTGGTGCCCAGCGACACCAGGTACTTACATCAGGAGCAAGCACTGGGAGCACCTGGGAGAGAGCAGACCAGGTGCCACTGCTAGCTGTGTGACCGTGGACAAGCCACCTACCTTTCCTGAGCCCCAGTTTGCTCCGTGGCACAGTGTGCTCCTTCTGCTCACCCAGGATGGACTCTGGGCCTGCTCAGACTTCCACAAGAGTTACCGTAGGTTCCCAATGGCCCAGTGTCATGAAAGGAGCTCTGAAAATCTCTGGTGCTATGCAAATGACAGTGACATTTCTCATTATTAGTGGTTAGGAGGGTGGACTCTGGTGCCAGACTACTGAGCTGAACTCCTACTCCCTCCCCCTTTCTTTTGTCTTTTTTCTTTTTCTTTTTTCCTGTGGTTCTGGGGATTGAACCCAGTGGCATTCTACCTCTGAGCTACACCCCCAGCCCAATTTTTTTTTAATGTTGAAACGGGGTCTCTTTAAGTTGCCAAGGCTGGTCTCAAACCTGCGATCCAAACCTGTGATCCTCCTGTCTCAGCCTCCCAAGTATTGGGATTACAGACATGCGCCACCACACCCATCTCCACTCCCCCTTTTAATAGCTCTGTGGCCTTCAGCCTCAGTTCCTCAGCCTCCACGTTGGGAATAATGCATCTCTCCCTTCTGGTGCCCTTATCAGGATTAAAAGAGTTTACTTTTGTAAAGCTTACAACAAATTTCCATAAAAGGGCTAGCATTTCACTGCTGGTATTACAGTAGTCCTCCCCTCATCCAAGGGGGAGAGTTCCAAGACCCCCAATGGGTGACTGAAACCACAGATAATACCATACCCTATACACACACACACACACACACACACACACACACACACACACGGAGAACATTCACCTCTTCATTTAAAGGAAGTGCTTTATGGCTTCCCTTTAATGTATCTTAATTGTCAGCATTCACTCTTAGGCTTCAGGGCATTATTAAGTAAAATGAGGGCTACTGAACACAAGCACTGCAATACATGACAGTCATCTGATAACTAAGATAGCTACTAAGTAGATAGCAGGCAGGTAGCTTATACAGTGTGGATCCGCTGGACATAGAGATGATTCGAATCTCTGGCAGGGCAGTCAGACATCAAGTGATTTCACCATGCGACTCAGAACGGCATACAATTTGAAACTTATGAACTGTTTATTTCTGGAATTTTCCACTTAATATTTTTGGACTTCAGTTGGCTTTAGGTAATTGAAACCGAGGAAAGTGAAACCTCAGATAAGGAGGCACTGCTATATTGCTGTTGTGGGTAAAACCAGCCTGACAGTCCCATTCCCCCACCCCCCTCCCCTCCCCCCAGACTCTCTACCCCTCTCCTAGTCATTCCACAAGGACCTCCTGAGCCCCTGCTATGGGGTTGGCCTGTGCAAGGGGAAGCAACCTGCATACTGCTCCTGCCCCAGCCTGGGTCTCCTAGGTGCCAGGCTGCGTGTGCAGAAGGCCCTGGCATCCAGTGACCTCGGTGGCCACTCCATTTGGCTACCACCGCCGGGAAATTCCTTTGACTCTTATTTTTCAGAACTTCAGAAAAGCTGCTTCAGCTCTTTCCAAGGCTCAGGAGTGTCCATGGGAAAAGAGCCCTCTCCCCCCTCCACCCTGCCCCAGCACGGACACCACAGAAGAGGGGCCACCCTAGGGCCCTTCTACCCAAGCCCTTGGGCAACCTCTGTTGAGTAAGACAAAAACACAAGTTGAAGATTAAGCCACTTTGCCCTGGCTGGCCTGGGCACAGGCTGGAAAATGTGTTTGACCAGCAGGGCCTGAAGCTGGGCAGAAATTCTGGGTCCAGAGATGAGAGATCCTAACCCCAGGGGGGAAGGATTTGAGCGAGGTCAGCAAAAAGGCCAGAGGACAACTGGAGCTAAATTGAGGCAGGTAAAGAACCAAACAGACAAACAGACTGACACACGGTGAGACGGAACAGCCAGGGGGCAGGGAGGCCGAAGGGCAGGCAGCAAATGGAAAAGGAAGGAAAAATACAAACCCGCCCTTTCCTCCCTCCTGTGAACCTGTTCAAAGCACTTGACCATGAGGAAACAGGTGCTGAGTGCTCTGGGGGGTGGGGGACTTTCTCCTGGCTTCCCCTGGGCCACTTTCCCACTCGGGGACAGCACCAGAGCTTCCAGCTGAGGGCTGCTTCCCCCACACACCCCGCCCGCAGGACTCCACTGCCGCCGCGGGCAGCAGGGAACAGGGCCACGCAGCCTGGTCTATGGCCTGGCAGACCCGATCTGTGCCAGACATCAGGCTGGAGGCCTTCCTTCCAGCCACTTGGTAAATGTGTACAGACATTTGTAATTGCGTGCAAGACAGTGGGCACACAGCAACAAACCAAACGGAGCACAGTCCCTTGTCCTCAAGGAGGTTCCATGCTGGTATGGGTGGAGATGCTCCAACAAGTTAAAGATAAATAAAGTGTGCAGTGTATCAGAGTGCTAAGGAGCAACAAAACAGGGAGGGGAGACAGGGTTGCTGGGGGAAGGGAAATGCCGGCACCTGAGTACAGACCTGGGGAAAGAAAAGAGCCTTGCAGGTGTCTGCAAGAAGAGCATCCCAAGCAGGGGGCACTGGAGTGCAAAGGCCCTGGGGCAGCATCATGCACACGTGTTCAAGGGCAGGCAGAGTGAGGGAGCAAGGTGCCTCTTGAAGATGAGAGGGACCCGTCACATAGGGGTGGAGAGGCCACTGGAAGACCTTTGGCTCTTCCCCCAGATGAGGTGGGTGGCCATCGGAGGGCTTCAAATATAGATTAATTTCCACATGTTAGTCTTTTGACAACCATACCAGGTTGGTACTATTACTAACTCCCAATTTGAAGAAGGGAATCTAAGGATCAAAGAGGCTGAGCCATGTGTTCAAGGTCACACACAGGAATGTCAGGAGCAAGGAGGAGCAGGGACCCAGAGGGAAGAAATGGAACTCCCTGGCTCTCCAGGACTCCTGGAGAGGCAGTTCTGTGGTGGCGCATGCCTGTAATCCCAGTACTTGGGAGGTGGAGACAGGAGGATCCCAGGTTCAAGGCCAGCCTCAGCAATTTAGGGAACCCAAAATCTGGTGTCTCCACCTCCACCACCCTGGCTGACGCAGCCTCCTGGGAGGTCCCAGCCCCCTGTACAGGTGGTCCCACCACGGAGACAGGAAGATTCCAGGCCTGACTCAGGCAGTGAGCCCTTTCTGGATCCTAACTGCGGTCCTCCAGCTGGAATGCTTATCTATTCCCCTTTGTCCTGACCTCAGACCTTGCCTCCCATAAACCAAACTCCCGAGACTCCCAGCAGCCATGCATCTGACTTCTACCTGGTGTTCCTAAACCCTGGGCCCTCCGCCTCACCAGCCAGCCAAGGACACTCTGTTCTCAGCCACGAGGTGGTAGTTCAGCCGGAATGATGAGAGACATATGCTCACACCGCCCCACCCGCCCTCCTTGGGCTCCCACAGTGTCCCCCCATGATCCCAGAGAGATTTCTCCCTGGTAGTCCCAGGCCAGGCCACTCTGGCCCCATCCCGCTCAGCACCCCGCACCCCCACCCCGGTGTTGCCAGATGACCCTGGACTGGGCCCTGTGCGACTAACACTCCACATCTGGAGCTCAAGTTGGGCTGACCCAAGTGAGCGGGGGAGGGGCCCTGCAGAGAAGGTGCACAGCTGGGCAGAGAGCAGTGACGGTGCTCTGGCCCGCACGTCTGCACACCTCATTCATTCCATCACCACCCTGAACGGGGACAGAAGGCAGAGGACACATCTCCATGCTGAGAAGGCCTTGGGAACATCTAGTCCAACCTTCTCTTGGACAGAAAGGGAAACTAAGGCCCAGAAAGAAACAGGAGGGACTAGCCCATCATCACATGGCGAGTGGATGGAGAAGTAAAAGACTAGGTGGCCTGACTGTGTGGCCAGTGTCCAGATTGAGCAAGGAACCATACTGGCATGCAGGATACCTACAACTGCCCCGGGACACCCTACCCCCACCTACAGGGTCCCCCTAACATCAGCGCCCCACAGGCACCCCGCACCAGCTCATCAGATTGTGTCCCTCCACAACACACATGCACGCAGGCAGACCCCTTCCCCTGCAGCCCCAGGCCTGCCTGCGTGCAGTGGTGCCTCTCTGGGAACAGGAGGCCCTGCCAGGAGAGTGAGGGGCAGGGAGGAAGCACTGCCAGCATCCTCCATCGGCCCAGCTGGGATCAGTCTAGAGCAGGGCCCTCTCCGCAGCCCACAACTCATAAGGGTTCCCACCCCTGTCCACGCTGTTCTCGAAGTCTGATGGGGGGAGGCGGGGAAAATAGCCAGAGAGCAGAAAAGCAGTCAGGCCAAGGAATTTAGGGGTGGGACAGAGGCCACCTGGCTGTGAGAAACCCACCAGGTGAATAGACTCCAGATCATGCCATCCATGCCCCTGCCTTGGGGGAAGGATGCTGGACCCAGGACCAGCCAGATGGAAGGAGAGGCCACAGCACCCCCGGGTCCTCTAAGCCCTGGGACACCAGGCACCTGGCCAGGCCTGGAGACACACAAGATGCCCTTTTATGGGTTTTCCAAGGACTCCAAGTCTCACAATTGGACATAGCAGGCGCTGCATCTCATCAGAAGGGGCCTCATGACTCATTTCCTCCCAGCCCAGCTTCAGTCCAGGGGTGCCGACCCTCCCCCCCACCTAACTGCCCAACACTCGGGCTACGGGCCCTCACTCACCACCAGTTCATGGCTGGATGGAGGAACGCAGGGGGCGGCCACCTGTGGGAAGAGCAGAAAAAGGAGAGGTTAGCATCTCCCATGGGCATAGACGACCAGCCTCCTGCGACCATCCCACGCCCCCACCTCCATGCCAGACACCCCTTCCCTGGTGGCACCTGCTGAGCCCTGGGAGGCTCTTCAGAAGGTCAACAACAAGGTTGCACAATGTGTAAGCAATAATGCCTTGGCGGGGGGGGGGTGCAGGGGGGGAGACGCAGAGAGCATGCCCGAAATGGATGTCACAATTGAAGTTTTGCAAAAAAACATAAGACTCTGGAAAACTTGTGGTCAGCACACCGGCATTTTAGTAACAATGGGCTATGGTATCAAGACCTGGATTTATTTTTCTTTGCTGTATTTTCTGGTTTTTCTACAATATGGTGGATGGGTTTTAAATATTTGAAAACCGTAAGCCGGGCGTGGTGGCGCACGCTTGTAATCCCAGTACTTGGGAGGCTGAGACCAGAGGATCTGGGTTCACTGCCAGCCTCAGCTACTTAGTGAGGCCCTCTGCAACTTCGTGAGACCCTGTTTCAAAAATAAAGAATAAAAACATAGGCTGGGGGTGTAGCTCGAAGGTAGAATGCCCCTGGGTTCAATCCCCAGTACCGCAAAAAAAAAAAGAAAAAACCGTGATTAAGACCTCTAGGAAAGGAAAAGGCACCCCTCGGTTCTTCCCGATGCCAAGGTGTCTCACCAAAGTCAGAGTTGCAGGGGACTCTTGCTGGCTCTGGTGAAGTTTCCCAGAGGGTGCAGGCAGCAGGCCTGTGAAGAGCCCCTGCCAGTTCTACCAAAGAAAGCATCCGTGCTGCTCATAAATGTGCAAGCTTTGAGGGGCCAAGGCGCATCTATAGGGAGCTATCGTTTCCATCAGTTTCAGCCTCCTCGTCTCCCTCTCCCATCCTGAAGACATGGCGACTTGGGCCTCCAGATTGGGGGTCAGGGGGAAGGCTCTGTGCTCGTGTCTCTCTCCATACCCTGAGATAATGTCCCACCATGTCGCCAGGCCAGGCAGCCAAACCATTACCCTGACAATGAGCAGGGCCACTTATCAGAGACTCAATGTGTCCTTCTTTCTCGCTGGGACATTTTTCTTGGCGCTCAGTATTCAACCTTGGCTCCAGTTCCCAGCCCAAGCACCAGGCAAGGGGCCCACGGAGAGGACAGAGGGGAATTCTCCCTCTGGGGTGCGAGTGTCTGGACACAAGCCTTTGAGTGGCCAAGAAGGGGTAACTGTCTCCCCAGACAGCAGGCAAGGGCACTGCCTCCCAGCCACCACCCATGGCCCCTGCCAGCGCCGCCTGCTCATGATGGCCGCAGTGCTCCCCAGGCCTGACAGTCTGGCCCAACTGAGGGCGCCCTGTGTGGGATGGTGTGCCTGGGCTCTGTAGGGGTGGAGTGGCCAGCAATGAGCACCCCTGGGTTCTTGAGCCAGCCGTTTGACAGCCAGCTCACTCCCCAGCAGACTCTTGTCACATGCACAGAGCTGTGAAGAGGCCGTATCTGGGGGAGCAGGGCCAAGGAGTGGGCTGGAGGGACAAGGAGGGAAGAGAGGGTCCCCACAGTTGCCTGGGGCCTGCAGGGCTCCCTGCCTGCCCTGCCCACCAAGGAAGGTCTCAGTCACAGGGAGCATTGCTGTCCTCGCCAGGCACAGCTCTGAACCCCATTGTGGGGGGCTGTAAGGATTCAAGTCATGGGCCAGGCCCAAGGTCCCATCCTCAGACCATCCTGTCCCCCTGGGTCCCTCAGAGGGTACCATCTGCAGGACGGTGTCCCTGACGTGCTCCCGCCTTTGGAGCTGGAGCTGGGCTGCTAGAACCCTGCATCAGCGACCAGACTATAAGAGGAAGGGTGTCTTCAGCGCCCCCAGAGCCCATGGGCCCCCTCGGCTGCACGAGCGAGGCTTCCAGCCTCCATCCAGAGACGAGGCATTGGGGGAGGGGTGTGGGTACATTTGGAGGCAGGACAGAATGGACAGGCATTCTCTGAGACAAACAGGAGAGTCTGTCCCCACACCTACCCTAAGGCGGAGGAGTAATGTGGCCCAGATGTCCTGACCGGAGACCCTTCCCTGAGCTACTGAGGACAGGGACCTGAGGGGAGCGGTGACATCCAGCAGAGGATCTGCTGCCCCCAGAGGCCTCCTCGGCCCTCCGCCCATGGCTGCACATTCCAGGCCGCGGGGAAGGCCCACGGACTTTGTTGTGTGTCTCAGTGTTTCTTGTCTCACTCTCTTTTTTCTAAAGCAGAGAAATGTTTCCTTAAAAGGCTCTCTCCTTCCCTCTAGTACCCTGGCCCCTGGCCACCCTCTCAGGAGCCTGGAACATGCCAGGGAGTGCCAGGGCCCCTGCCACTCTGTGGCCTGTGCCCAATGGCCCCACACACCTGGCATCTCCCATTGACCCTGGGAGACCCAAGCCCGGAAGTGTCCATCCTTGGAGGGACAGCCCCAGGTGTCTGCAGGGGCTCTTATACCAGCCCTGCCGCCTCTGCCTCCAGGGCTGGCAGCTCAGGCTGCAGGGATCAGACCAGGCAGTCAGCCTCCGGTAAGCCTCCCTCCCCCGAATGCCTCGGTCTCCCCATCTGCAAAATGGAGATAACAATTACAGTGCACAGGGTGATTGTGAGAATTCAGTGATTTCATGCAAAGTGCTAAGAACCACAGCTGGCGTGGAGCAAGTGCCCTGAACCTTCTGCTGCTGGGACTTCCTTACCATTCCCTCATTCAGAGTAGGGATCTTAGGAACCTAAGATCCTCTGGTCCCCGAAGGCAAGAGGTTAATAAGTTGGCCAACAGGGCAGGATGCCAGCCCAGCAGTCTGGCTCCAGAGCCACGTCCTTGCCCTCCACGATGTGCTAATTCTCTGTAAGCACTCATTGCCACAGAGCCAAGGACAAGGACAGTCACAGACTGCTCAGGAGTGCGCTGTGTGCCTGTCGGTACCCAGCCCTCCGCTCACACTCAGTTGATGCTATTATCCCCATTTCAGATGGAGAAACCAAGGTGCAGAAAGCCTGTTTGCCCAGCACCACTGCAGAGCAGTCTGACTCTGGGGCCTGCAGGGTGGAAAGTTGGGGTGAGGTAGAGATGAGGGTATCCACGGCCCGAGCAGGGCCCTGGCCTAGCCTCCATCGGCCCCCACCACTAGTGTTCTCTCAACCACAATGGTCCCTGTGCACAAAGCTACCAACAGGCACCCCGCGGAGACTCCAGCAGGATGAGAGGGTCTAAAAGCATCAGGCAGCAGCCAGCACATTGGGCGCTCCCCACATGACCAAGCCTCTGTCCTCCTCTCACCCTTCCTTCTGTTCCTGTCCCCACCGTCCCAAACCCAAAGCCACACACAGGGTCGGGCTCTTCTCCATCCTTCAAGCTCCCAGTTCTGCTCTTCCTCGGGGCCTTTGCGTGTGCTATTCCTTCTTCCAGGTGTGTCTGCATGACATGTCCTTCCTGTCCTTCTGGCTGTGGCTTAAATGCCACCATTCCAGAGAGGCCCTCCCACCTGTGCTGCTGGTACAGTGGTAAGCACACCCGCCTTCCAGAAAGGCCCTTCCTGGCTCCCTAAGTCTTCTCTCTTCTCTCTTCTTCTCTCTCTCTCTCTCTCTCTCTCTCTCTCTCTCTCTCTCACACACACACACACACACACACACACGTATGCACGCGATATTCTCTCCTGTACCTATCTCTCTTCCTTCGCAGACCTAATGCCATAATTTCAATTTATAATTACAGATATGTGCTTCCTTGTCTGTCCTCTGTCTCTCCCTCTGCAAGCCAAGTGCCACCATGGCAGGAGTGCATCTTGCTTATCTCACTAGCCCCAGAAGAGCCAGCACACAGTAGGTGCACACTAAATGTTGAAAAAATGAAAGTGACACAAGACCCGAGGAAGGGAGAGACCTGTGGCCACTTATGCTAAACTCGGCATCATTGGTTAAGCACCTAGACATGCAGGCACGAGGGCTACCCCTGTCCTATGCCTGACCTCTCAGCAGTGTTGCCCCATCTCACAGATGAAGAAACCAAGGCTCTAAAAGGGCACAGCACTTGCCCCAGGCCCATCAGTTGGGAAGAGGTGAAACCATGCTCTGTGGCCTCCACACACAGCTCTTCATAGACAGAGAAGAACACAGACACCTGCCCAGCACTGCCTCTGTCACCTCACTACCCTGCCAGCTGCAGGACCTGGGCCCCAAACAGGTGGCACTCCTGCCCTCGAGAGCCCCAAGTAAGACAAAGTTCTCAGCTTTGGTTACACTAAAATCCTGGACTCCTGCTGGGTGCAGTGGTGCATGCCTATAATCCCAGCTACTCGGGAGGCTGAGGCAGGAGGATTGCAAGTTGGAGATCAGCCTGGGCAACTTAGAGAGACCCTGTCTCAAAATAAAAAAGAGAAAGGGCTGGGGATGTAGCTGAGAGGTTGGAGGACAGCCTTGCCCCCAAACAAAACCAGAACCTTGTCACTCTAGAACCAGCATTTTATACAAACCTCAGCGGAAGAGTTGTCGTTTCTCCTATCTCTTGTTAATCCCCCGCCCCCTTTTTATTGTGGTAAAATTTATATAATATAAAATTACCATTTTAACCACTTCTAAGTGTACAATTCAGTGGTGTTAAGCACATTCACAGTGCTGTGCACCATGGCCACTGTCCTTTTCCAGAACTTTCTCATCATCCCAAACAAACACCACACCCACTGAACAACAATCCCCCATTTCCCCTTGCCCAACCTTGGTAACCTCTGCTCCACTCTCTGTCTCTATGAATTTGGCTCTTCTAGGGATCTCATTGTGAAACTATGATATGTATTTCTGGCTTTTGTCCACAGTTGCTAGCTCAAAACACCCTCCCCAAGGCAGGCCATAGGAACGAGAATTTCTTTTCTCAGAGGTGGGTCGTAGGAACTCCAGTCTTGCTCCACCTCTCTGTCCTGGAGGTGGCTACTGAGAAGTCCTCTGACCTGCCTTGTCAGATAGGTCATAGGACCCTCCGCATTCCACGGGGCTCCTGCCCGCACCCCGAAGGGAGGATGCTGCGTTCAGGCCAAGAGGAATCTGAACAGACAGGCTGGCTAGGCTTCCCCACCCAGTCAACCCAGGCAATGAAGTCTCCATAGACACCCAAAAGGACAGGGTGTGGAGAGCTTCCAGAAAGCGGAACACGTGGAGGTTCCTGGAGAGTGGCACAGCTGGAGAAGGCATGGATGCCCTGCACCCCTTCCCAAACACCCCGCCCTATGCATTATCATCTATAAGTGTCCTTCATAATAAAGCACTAAGCAGCCGGGCATGGTGGCACACTTCTGTAATCCCAGTACTTGGGAGGCTGAGACAGGAGGATCGCAGGTTCAGGGACAGCCTCAACAAGTAGTAAGAATCTCAGCAACCTAGTGAGACCCTGTTTCAAAACAAAACATAGCCAAGCGTGGTAGCACATGCTTGTAGTCACAGTACTTGAGAGGCTGAGATAGGAGGATCGCGGGTTCGCGGCTAGCCTCAGCTACTTAGTAGGGCCCTTCCGCAACTCAGTGAGACCGTTTCAAAATAAAGAATAAAAAAAAATAGGGCTGGGGGTGTAGCTCAGAGGTAGAATGACTCAGGGTTCAATCCCCAGTACAGCAAAAATAAAAAGAATAAAAAATAAAAAACAAAACATAAAAAGGGCTGGGGGTATAGCTCGGAGGTAGAATGCCCTTGGGTGGGTTCAATCCCCAGTAACACACACACACACACACACACACACACACACACACACACACACGAAATAAAAAAAACAAAAGCAATAAGCTACTGTAAAAATAAAAATAAATAAAGCACTAAGTACATGGTTCTGAGTTCAGTGAGCTACTCAAGCAAGTTAATGGAACATGAGGAGGGGCATGGGAACCCGGTTTATAGCAGGTTGGTCAGAAGTACAGGTAAGACGACCTGGCCCTGGAAACAGGTGTCTGAAGATGGGACAGTCTCCAGCTGTGTGGGGAGTCCCCACCTGTGGGATCTGACCTGGATCTATCTAGATAGTGTCCGAACTGAAGAACCCCTGCGTGCGTGCTGGGGGGAGAAACCCCCACACACATACTTTCTGAGGTGACAGAGTCTTCCGTGTTGGTTGCAGTGAGAACAGAGAGGGAAACAGGACATTTTGCTTTTTCCTGACTGACCCCTCACACAGGAGGAACCGGACAATACTCGCCCTTTGGTGTCTGGCTCACTTCACTTAGTGTTACGGGCTCTGTTCCGTTCCCCCAAAAATCATATGTTACAGTCCTAACCTCAGCTCCTCAGCTTGTGACTTTGGGGACAGGGTCTTTATGAGGTGATTAAATTAGATGAGGTCATTAAGGTGGGCCCTGCTCCAGTGTGACTGGTGTCCTTATAGAAGAGATTAGGACACAGACAGACACAGAGGGGAGAGAGACCATGTGAGGACACTAGTAGAAGACGGCCTCTACAAGCCAAGGAGAGAGGGCTCAGAGAAACCAACCCAGCCGACCCCCGGTCTCAGATTTTCAGCCTCTAGAACTGTGAGGAAACATTTTCTATTATTTAAGCCTCCAGTGTGCGGTCTTGTTCTTTTCTTTTCTTTTCTTTTCTTTTCTTTTCTTTTCTTTTCTTTTCTTTCTTTTCTTTTCTTTTCTTTTCTTTTCTTTACTTTCTCTTCTCTTTTCTGTAATAGGGATTGAACCCAGGAGCAATAAGGCTTGAACCCAGGGGCATCCTACCTCTGACCTATACTCCCAGCCCTATTTTAAAAATTTTTTATTTTTATTTTATTTTATTTATTTATTTATTTGCGGTACCGGGGATTGAACCCAGGGGCGTTCTACCTCCGAGCTACACCCCCAGCCCTATTTTTTTATCCTTTATTTTGAAACCAGGTCTCACAAAGTTGCGGAAGCCTCACTAAGTAGCTGAGGCTGGCCGCGAACCCGGATCCTCCGGTCTCCGCCTCCCAAGTACTGGGATTACAAGCGTGCGCCACCACACCCGGCTTAAAATTTTTTATTTTGAAACAGCATCTCACTAAGTTGTCCAGGGTCTTGTTAAGCTGCTGAGGCTGGCCTCAAACCTATGATCCTCCTGCCTCAGCCTCTCAAGTACTGAGACTGCAGGCATATGCCCCCACACCCAGCATGAGTGGTGATTTCTAATGGCAGCCCAAGCCCGAGCCCAGACCCTGAACACAGTGTTTGCAAGATCGCTTGTGCCGTAGTGTGTATCAGAACTCCCTTCCACACTGCATTGATCTCACCCATGGATAGACACATGGGTTGTTGTTTCCACAGAAGTTCTTGTGGATACGTGACCAGCATCCCTGCCCCTCCAGAGCCCACCCCAAACGATAACAAAAAGCAGATGGAAGGGAAGGAAACTGGGGTGCAGAGTGCCTACTGTGCGTCACTGAGCTGGGCACTTTGCATACGTTATTTTTATTTAGTCTTCCAGAAAAGTATTTGAAGTAAAATAGGCTCAGAGGAGTTAAGCAACTTGCCCAAAGTCAAACAGCTAGTAGTAGCAGTGGTCAGGCAGAAGTAGCCATGGTAGCTGCTGAGGTTTCTGCCTGCCCGGCAGCTCTGTTCTAAGCCTTTGTGTGTCTCACCCCTCACTCCTCACAACCCCAGGGAGGTAAGTATTAGTGCTCCATCAACAAACCTGTCAGCTCCAGGAAGACACAGCTGCCAAGTGATAAGAGTCAGGACTGTCACCGGGGTCTGCCTGACTCGGAAACCTGTCTTCCCCTGCCTGTCCCATGCCGGGGCGGGGGGGAACAACCACAGCGTGGGCATCGCAGGCAGGTCCCCAGCACAGGGGCCTGTGAGCCAGGCACGGAGGAGGCGCTGCTTCCATTTATCCACTGTGTGTGCCACCCACCCCCTGCAAGCCCCCGAGGGCAGAAAGCACAGGGGTCATTTCCGCTGAGGCGCCCCAGTTCCCAGCTCAGAGCCCAGTGCTCACGAGGGGAGTGGATAGGGTTTGCAAGGTGGAGATGGGGAAAGGGAATTGTGGGTGGAAAGAACACATGGACAGGGCCTGGAAGTGGGAATGCTTGGCTTGGCAGAACCACTACAAGTCCCTTTGGCTGGGACACAGGATGGGTGAAGGGGAGGAAGGGGGCATGGAAGAGGGAGCATAGAGGGAAGGAGCCTGGCTGCAACTCTCTTGCCAGGCTCGACCATGGGCCACTGTGAATGCCCAGGAAAGGAGTTAAGACTGTGAGCTGCTGACACCAGGGAGCCCTTGAAGGTTCTTGAGTAGGAAATTGACCAGGCTGGCCGTGCATACAGAAATACTGGAGGAGAGGCAGAAGGGAAGTGAGGAGTGGGTATGTTAAGATGGGCGTGTTGGCGCATGCCTGTAATCCCAGTACTTGGGAGGCTGAGACAGGAGGATTGCAGTTTCACAGCCAGCTTCAGGAACTTAGTGAGGCTCTCAGCAAATTAGGGAGACCCTGTTTCCAAATTAAAAAAAAAATCAGTCTGGGAGTGTAGCTCAGAACCCCTGGGTTCAATCCCTAGCACCACACACATACACAAAAAGAGTGGGTAGGTTAAGACAAGCATGCGATTGTAGTAACAATACTAACAGCAATGAGGAGGAGAAGGGAAGGGAGAAAAGGAGCCCTGAAGCCCAGAAACAAGGGGCCATTGGGTACCCTGAAACCTACACCCCAACAAAACCCACCTTAGCCTGGAGCCCCTGGCCCCAGCCTCTGCTTCTCTTCCCTCACCCAGGGCATGGGAAGGTACTGCTCCCCAGTTTCCAGAGCACACCCATCGTGCCCACCATGCTGGGCCCTGCCCATGAAACCTGTGGCCAGGAGGCAGCCAGTTTCTGGGCCTGGTCACTGAGGTGACACCAGAGGGGTCAAAAGTAATCCAGGGCTACAGTGTAGCTCAGAGTATAATGCCTAGCACCACAAAAAATAAATAAAAAAGGATAATCTGAACGATGACCTCTGAGGGCCGAGTCTCCAAGCCCTGACAGGAGACCGCCAGGTCACCCTCATCTGTGGACAGCCCTGCACCTCAGCACTCATGTCCCGAGTCCACTGAGCCCCATCGAGAAGCCCCCACCAGCTCCGCAGGGCAGTCCAGGAGACCAAGCTGAGCGCACCAGCGCCGGCCCGCATGCCAGGCGGGAGGCAGGTGTGCTTCTCCAGGACCTGAGGATGCTCAACAGACAGGGAGGCTCAAAAATGTCAAGACCGCGGGGTGGGGGGCAGAGACAAGACAAGACCTGCTTTAAGGGCCAGGGGCTCAAAGGGCCCAGCCTGCCAGGCCAAGCTTCAGGCCCTGGGCAGGAGGGACCCTGGAGGAGGGGTCCTGCCCTGCCTCCATTCCCTTCCTCGGGCTGTTGCCTTCCCACTGGGCACTAGCCCTCACCACGGCTGCTCCTGCCTCTCCAGGCTCCAGGCCCTGCAAGACTGTTTCCTTCCCTTATATAGAGTGCTGTAGGACCAGGAAGGGAAGTGCCCCAAGTTCCTGGAGGCAAGAAGGAGCCTGTTCCCAGGGACACCTCGAGCCAAAGGGGCATGTCTCAGCCCTGAGTCCCCCTCCAGAGCCAGAGAACCAGCAGGACATGGGGCCTGGCCCTTTTTAAACCCAGCACATGCAAGGATTCAGAACCCAGGGCACTAGGACACAGGGGGGTCCCAGAGCACCGACTCAGGGGACTGTCCCCAGGGTCCTCAGTCCCTCCTCCCCACATCCTCCTGCTGGACTTGCTGGACTACTAACTCAATCCCCCTACCCCTGAAGCTGCAGCAGCCCTCCGATTCGCCCCAGTTCCTCCTCTGGCCTTGGGATCCTCATCTCAGGCCCCACTCACTGACCCCAGCCCACCAGCAACCTCTAGGTCCCCCAGTACTCTCTGACAGGCTCTCTGGCCAGGGAAGTTCCTCTCCAGGCAAATACCCCTCCTGCCTCTCACCACATCCACACACGGAGCAGTCCCCACACCAACACAAGGGCTACTCAACAGCTCCACTGGGTGAGGAGGGACAGCTGGGTGTGCCTGGCCCTTTGGGAGCCTGTGGAATGTGTTCAGAGCAGCCCTCCATCTGAAGGTCCCAGAACACAAAGGGGCGAGTGGGTGGGACTAGCGGACCCAGCTATGGGACCAGTGCGCCTCCACTACTGAAGCTGGTCCCCTTTGGAGCCAGCCTGGAAGATGGCACATATGGCCTCCAGATCGGTCCACCCCAGAGGCTCCGTGGGCTACAGAGCAGCTCTGAAGATCTGCCTCCCAAGCCGAGACCCCAGGGACGGGGCACAGGGACCACACTCATCCATACCCAAAATCAGGGAAGCCGGGAGAGGTGGCACGCTGGTCCAGAAGCCAGGGGCAGGACAGGTGCGGCCACAGCCAAACACCAGGAGGGGCATGGCGGGGCCAGGGCTCGACACTGGCCAGCATCCTGGACGCACGGTCCTGCCCACACTCGCGCCACCTCCTGGGTCCCTGCCCAGTATGGAGGACAACCCCACTGCCCAGCTTCAGGTCACCCAAAGTTATTCAAGCCAGAAACTCGAGTACCTAATTGACTCCCGTTCCCTCTCTCCCTCCCTCCCACTGAGCCTAGACAATTCCTCCTCCTAAATATCTCTCTGAGCCCTAAATCCCAGGGGTGACAGCAACAGGCTCCCCACCCAGGTCTCCTGGTCCTCTGCCCCTCCAACCTATCCTCCACTTGGCAGCCAGGCAGCTATTTCTAAAATGCACACCCAGCTGGGTCACTCCTCGGCCTGAAGGCCTCGCACAGTTCCCTACTCCAATGGATGAAGTCCAAATGCCCTAATATGGCTGTCACAGCCCTTTGGGACCTGGCTCTAGCTCCTCTCCAGTCCCATTTCCACCTCTCCTCCTTGGAGCCTTTGTTCCACTTTCATTCCATACTGTACGCTCTGAGGTGGAGGTTATCAGCCCATTTTACTGATGAGGAAATGAGGCACCGAGAAGTCACATCCTCGGCCTAAGGTCACAAGACCAGTGCGAAATGGAAATGGAAGCAGGATTCCTACGGGCAGAGCACACGGCCTTGCCAAGAAGGGGCCACAGGAGCACTTCTCGGAGGGCCTGGCTCTGAGGCCAGCGGGAAGGAGGCCAGGGGAAGGGGACAGAAAGGAGACTGATTGGCTGGACCCAGGGCACACCTGGGGAGTGGGGAAAGCAGAGCTGAGGGGCAACTCACACGGCACTGAACGCGGCCTGCAGGGCCGCCGAGGCAACCGTCCAGGGCCCTGGAGTGGCCTGGTGCCTCTGAGACCTGAGACACCAGGTCCCCGGTGAGGGCGGGACCAGAGGCCAGGAGTCCAGCCTGAAAGGGCGGTTGCGTCCAGGGGGAGAGGAGGCTCTGGGCAGGAGCAGAGGAGAGGCGAAGGGAGTGCTTAGGGGACACAAGAAGGTGGCGGAGCGGGGCGGATGGGAAGCTGGACACTGCTGAGGACGCAGCCCGGAGGACGCGGCTGCACGAGTGGAGGCCTGAGCAGGCAGTCTGGAATGTGGGCTTCGCTGCCTTCTCAGATCCAAAGAGCAGGAAGAACCCCACCCCTTCTCTGCGCCAAGCAGTTAGTTCCGGAGCAGGGGGCTGGGTGGCATGGCCCAAGGCGCGGAGCACAGCTTCTAGGAAGTTCCTAGAAGAAGTTGGTCATGGAAAACGCTGTGGTCTGTGGTCAAGGTTCTAGGGGAACCAGGGCCAGGAGGAGGTGACAGGCATGGGGAGCGAGACCACGCAGTCACCCCACAGTACCCACCAATCCCCCCCAGTGCTGTCTCCCAGCAAAGAAGACAGAGACAAGGAGCATGGCCTCTGCCTGGAGGGAAACTTGTGGCCCGCGAAAGAGACAGGCATGTAAACAGAGAATTAGAAAACAGCCCAGTAACTGCTATAATGGAGGTACGGAGAGAGCTATTATTTCACTAGAACTTGAATCCATCTGTTTTTCCCGAAATTACACCCAGAGGGAGGCTGCCCACCCCACTCCCTCCTCCCCCCTGAGGGTGTCTGTCACCAGATGAGAACTTTAAGGGACAAAAGTCTTTGACCCTAAGCTGTGCGAGAACAGTCAGGCAGAAAGGATGCATGGGAAAAAGTCTAAGAGCAGCGGGAAAACCCATAGAGCCAAAGGTCTCGGGACCGCTGAGGACTGCCATGGCCGAGGGGAGTCTTGGAGCCCGCTGAGGGAGGGCTGGTGACAGGAGAGGAAGGGGTGAGCCAGGCTCAAACCCACAAAGACCAGAGACCCACTCAGACACCCAGGCCACAGGAACCTCAGTCCTGCACCTCCTTAAACTAGGCTACCACAGCAGCAGCCAGGATGAGGACCCCTAGACCCCTCCCTCCCACACCTGAAGGGTTTCTTGTGAACTCCAGGTGTTTGCTACCCTGTTTCCTAACTTTGTTAGCCCCCTTTGATCCTATGGGTTATGACCAATAGGATATCAACTTTTTATTTAGTCGGGGGTTTTTGCAATACTGGGGCTTAAACTCAGGGATGCTCTACCACTGAGCTACACCCTGAACCCTTTTTAAATTTTATTTTAAAGCCGGGCATGGTGGCATATGCCTGTAATCCTAGTGTTTGGGTGGCTGAGACAGAAGAATCACAGATTCAAGGCCAGCCTCAGCAATTTAGCAAGATCCTCAGCAACTTAGAAAGACCCTGTTTCAAAATTAAAAAAAAAAAAAAAAG
>PVJS01040117.1:0-18590 GCA_004027185.1 Glis glis | reverse complement strand
TATAAAAAGTAGGGCCGGGGGTGTAGCGCGGGGGTAGAACGCCCCTGCGTTCAATCCCCGGTACCGCAAAAAAAAAAAAAAAAAAAAATTTGCTATATCCTGGTAATTAACTAGGTGCTGAAAATACAAAATGAAAAAGTCAAGGAGCTTGTCTTATTAAGGGCTCTCAAATCTCTTGCACAAGCCTTTTATTATTTGTAGTATATTCAGGCAATAGACACAGAACAGGTGCAGTTGTGTAATTCTTCCTGTCTCCTCCTCACTTCCCTGAGCAGGGAAGTTAGGGAACCAGGTAGGGTTGGACAACAACCTCTTAATCACAAGTTCCGTGTTCTTTTCTGTCCTCTACCATGAGTACTATGTTAATCTCCTTGGAATTATGCATGATCCTGTATCTTATGCTCATTATTTTGAGTTTTTCACAGGTTCTTCTTTTTTTAAATTTTTTATGTTCATTTATTGGTGCATTATAATTATACATTTTCACAGGTTCTTCTTTTAGATGGTCTGGAATTATCACACTTTGGGGCTGTGTGCAGAACTCCTTCCTAAAAAACACCTCAGCTGTGGGCAAGCCTTTCTAGAGAGGCCCAGGAATTAAGTCTCTCTTCTTTCCCTATTGGAATGGATGTATATGCCAATGACACAGTATGCTGTACACTTGGCAGGGAGTTAGTCTCATCACTTAAGGATCTTTCTATGCACCTCATTTCATCATTGTCTCTCATCTCCTTTTATACTTCTGTGGATATTTTTCCTAATTCTTTCTTGTCTGTAAACATCACTGTTCTTAGAGATCTGTGAGATGAATGTAAAGCAGGTAAATTGAAAAGAGATTATAGAAAGAAAAACTTCTAAAACTGTTACATGGCCAGACTTTTTACTCTGTGTGTGTGTGTGTGTGTGTGTGTGTGTGCGCGCGCACGCGCGTGTGTATGTGTGTGTTACTGAGGACTGAAGCCAGGGATATTCTGAGCTACACCCTTAGCTCTATTTTTTTTGAAACAGGCTCTTGCTAAATTGCTGAGGGTCTTGCTTAGTAGATGAGGCTGGCCTCAAACCTGAAATCCTCCTGTCTCAGCCTCTGAAAATACTGGGATTACAGGCATGCCTATGGCCAGACTCCTTAATTCTGAAACCTTTATTAACAACAAAAATAGCACCACATGTAATAAAAGGTGTTGGAGAGGAAATAATGGAAAAGAAAATTTGCAATCATATTGATGATACAATAGGCCAATTCAAAGTAACTTCCAGGATGTTTTAGGGAGGGAACACATTTTCCCAGTGCAAAGTGTTTTTATTTTGAATTTAGCAATAAGGAAATTTGACGGTGAAATAAACAAAAGCAGAGATACACACAGGAAATTTATTATGAAATTGGGAAATAGGTGTTAGGCCTCTCATACAAAGTCTGCCCAAATAATGTTTGTTCACTACCATTCAGTTCATAGAGTATTTCGCTGTCTGTCATATCATTTCAGCCTCAGGTTCAGCTAGGAAAGAGGAGGTATTTTCATCCACATTTTTCACATGAGATCATTGTGGCTGTAGAGACTGGTTGAGAAAGCAGGCCAAGGTCACATAGCTCATGAGTGAATGGAACTACAACTTGGACTCATCCTCCGACTGCAAGTACTAGGACTCTTCCTGGGACCAAACTGTATCCCAGTTATTTCTCTTCAAGATACAGTATAACTCTTGTACATCTGTAGTATCTTGGTACCCCACATAGTGCTAAGGGACCCACAAAAGCAAGCCCTCAGGATGCGTGGCCAGAGGTTGTTTTAGATACGGATTCATTCAATAGTCAACAAATAGTTATGAAACTCTTACTGTGTGCCAAGCCCACCTCTAATATTGGGTATGTAGAAACAAAGTGTGACTTGAAAAATTAGATTTTTTATTCCACGGTATATGCAAAGATATTTTTAAAAACTGTCTTAAGAATGATACTTTAAATATGATTATTAAATTCTACTGTTTTAAAATATCTCATAATATCCAAACTCTTTTCTCAATAAATATAATCTCTATCAAAACCTGTTTTAGCATCTAGTAGTAAATTTTATATTGTATCTTCTTTTATACGATGTTCAAAATGTTTTAGTTCTATTTTAACATACCTATATCATTCTAGTTTGAAAGTGGAAATTATTTTCAGCAATTTACTCTGGAAGAAGTCTGAAATGCTTAAGATTATGAAGTCAATCACTAAAGAAAGGAAATTGAAATTAGAAGTGGTCTAATGTACCCTCTCAAATTTGCCTACCCAGAGAATTACTATTAAAAGAATCAAAGTATAATTTGGTGTAGCATATACACTGTTGATCCCACACTCTGGGTCCCAGGTGATTTACCAGTCTTTAGATAGGGTAGTGCCATTATGAAAATTGGTTTGAAAATACTCTGTCCTGATTTGTATATTTTGGGCAATAGTTTGTACAGCAGCTGAGTAATAGTGAAGAGTAGGAAAACACAAGTTAGCTATTTATCTTTTACTATCAAAGTGGTCAAATATCTTAACTGATTGCTCGCCTCCTGTTTAAATGAAATTTTCTAAGTACCTAGGACTAGACACAGACACATTCATAAAAAATATACAAATGATAATAGAACATCAATCACTGTATAAAAATTCTTGAAAATGGTAGATTTATTCTTGATTTTTTGACATTTTTTTCTTATGGATCTTTTACGTGTTTTCCCTTGTTTTAAATGCTTTCTTGCTTTTGTAATAAAAAAGAAAAATAAAATTCCTTAAAAAGATAATTATTTCATTAAATTAGCTTCACATTGCTTTGAGCATGCTTCAAAGTAGGCTAGGAGATTCTTATCCTATGGATACCCTGAGGTAGAAGCTTTAACGTGAAAGGTATCTTCTTTGATGAGCTTGCAAGATAGCTGAAGGATAAAATGGAAATATAATTTGGCCAGAGAAAGATTACAAACCAACATAGCAGCAGGTTCCTGATGCCACAGTGGAGATCAGATATAAGTGTTGAGACTAAAAGATATAGCTGAGGAGATATCTCATAGGAAATGTGCCTTGTTTAGGGAATTAAGAGTGCTGGTAATTATGCAAATTAAGGGCTTAATATTAGGGATAAAGACATCATGGAAATGAGGAAATCGGAACAGTGGCTTCTTCTGTCATTTTGCCCATGGAATGTTAATACACTTATTTAATCTAATAAATATACCTTGTTGAAACAGAATTCCCTTAACCAGTGCTTACAGATGGACAACAGAGCAGACAAAGGCAGTCCTGTCACTTTGCTACAAACTCATAGGTATAATTTAGAGGATTTATGCTTAACTTGATGACATCTCCCAAACCCAATGAGTCCTACCCTGTACCTAGGAATGTATGTTGGAATGATCAGTGCACATGTGAAGAACATTCTCTGAAAGGAAAGGATTATCTTCCACTCAGGTTCCACAGCCCAAACCATACTGCCCTATTCAAGAGTGATGAACAGTGTGTGAATTTTTAAGCTGATGATGTTCTTTTCTGTTATAACATA
Organism: Glis glis; assembly: GCA_004027185.1. Taxonomy (NCBI): domain Eukaryota; kingdom Metazoa; phylum Chordata; class Mammalia; order Rodentia; family Gliridae; genus Glis; species Glis glis. The sequence continues at coordinate 15,063 of PVJS01040117.1, read as the reverse complement.
AAGATATACATTTTACTTTCCATTGTAGTGATGAGTTACATTGAAAATCCTTGTTTCTATATTAAGATTAGTTTTTTAAGACACTACTTCTGGGATTCATGGCAGAAGTCTCTGGGGTCCCTGAGAACTTACATTTTTGCTATTTCTTTCAAGGCTATATTCCTTCAGTCCTCAAATGGGGAGCCTCTGGTTGGATGGAATCTTCATAGGTTTTGGAGCCAGACAAGCTGGGGCTCCTGGCAAATCTAATGCACCTTAGGGTACAAATTAACAGGGTTCCACTGGCTGCCAGGGGTCCCAGTCTGTGAAGACTTTTTAGTCCATCTCCCCAGGTGGAAGGGCCTGCCCAGCTCTCAGTGACCCTCATCCTAGTCTTTACTGCCAGTGTGTAGCATTGAGCAAGTTATATAACTGCTCCTGGGACTCAGGATGAAGGCATCTCTATCAAAGCATGCTAAGAATTCAATGAAATAGTATAAGAAAACCAACTCTTACGTGGGTTTTCAAAAATAGTAAGGATGGTGACAAAAATGGGCATTATGTTGATGACATGGCTCTTCCTTTGGTCTTGCAAAACTAGCCCTAGATGGTCAATGTGGCTTTGGGACTGATGACAGTCTAGGCACCTACCAGATTTACTATAGCAGCACCCCCTGTGTCCTCAGATCTTCTGTTGCGACCAGGTTTCTATGCAAAAGCACAAAAGAGATATGTGCAGCCTTTCCCAGCTTCAGTTCAGTTGATTTTTTTTTTTAGACTTAGCATTTATTAAAAACATACCACGTACTAAGCATGCTGCTGGTTATTATAATATATATTAAATTATTGGTCTTTATGTCAGGTAGCCCAGGAAGTCTGAGGAATTCAGACTAGTATTTGCTTTGCCTACTTCTAGTGATATCTTTCTGCATGTAAGACACGCTATTAAAAACTTTATATATGGATTATCCTACTGAAACTTCATACACTCTGCTAGTTAAACATCATGTATTATCCTACTGATACCTTATAATAATCCTTTAACAAAGTGTAATTTTCACAACAATTCTATAGATGAAGCCTTGAGGTTTATTGAAGTTAATGCTTAAGATAATAAGGGGATGAGCCAGGTTGAAATTGAGATCTGAGTATTTATTTTTTTATTCATTCTTTTATTTATTGTGGTACTGGGAATTGAACCCAGGGTCATTCTACCTCTAAGCTACACCTCCAGCCCTTTTGATTTTTTTATTTTGAAACAGGGTCTTGCTAAGTTGTTGAGTCTGGCCTTGAACCTGTGATCCTCCTGTCTCAGCTTCCTGAAGTTTAGGCCAAGCCTACTCTATCAGTTTTCAGCTATCATCTCTTTTAGAATACTTTGACAGTCATGTTGACACCCAGAATTAAATGTATGTATCTGCTCTTTTCTAGAATTTTAAAACATTAAACATATTACACTGTATGTTCATTTACCATAAACCCTCCTCAGAGGAACAAGTAGTAAATACAGTCCCTGATTTGAGAACACTGAAGATTTGGATGAACATACCCAAAAGTTACTTGGTTCCCAGCAATTGTACCCTTTCCTTTTTGCCACTAAGATCTCCGTAAATACTTCTCCCACTCCTAGCAAAAGCCCCTGAGTCCTGATCAGTTCAAAGCTTGGAGTGCAAAAGTGGAGCTTAATAGTGCTCATGACTTAGGAGTTTCAAGAGCTTCTCATTGGTAGCATTAGTTCCTTGAGAAACTCTATCTAGGATAAAATTTGGGCCTCAAATAACTCCGTAGAAAGAACAAGAAACTGAGAATCCTTATGCCATCTTTTGTTCATTTGAGCAGTATTTTCAAATTACTGTTCTTCCAACAGGAGCTTGATTCTCCTGCTTTTCTGAAATAATATTAGTTTGTCCAGAACTGTGTTGTGACTTTTTGGATGTATGGTTGAAGCACATTGATCAAAACTGTGTTCAATGTAAACTGCATTTATAGAATTCACAAGGAAAAACAAGGTTATATTTTCAGACATAAATTTCAAAAATCTCAGCCTTGGACTCCCAAGATAAAACCCGAGTAATTTATTTTTTTATAAAGGAGCTAAACTCTATACTAGATGTTTATAATAACGATTTCTTGTGTTCATTTCATATATAAAGAAACTATGGGCGCCGGGCATGGTGGCGCACACTTGTAATCCCAGTACTTTAGGAGGCGGAGACCGGAGGATCTTGGTTCGCAGCCAGCCTCAGCTCTCTCTCTCTCTCTCTCTCTCTCTCGCTCTCCCTGTCTCTCTCTCTCTCACTTAGTGAGGCCCTCCGCAACTTCATGAGATCCAGTTTCAAAATAAAGTATCAAAAATAGGGCTGGGGGTGTAGCGCGGAGGTAGAACGCCCCTGGGTTTAATCCCCGGTACCGCAAAAAAAAAAAAAAAAAAAAAGAAACTATGGCTTACAAAGGTTAAGTAATTTGACAAAGTCAGTATGAGTGACCTTTGATTTCTAGCCATTTGTCAAATAGGAACCACTGTGTGCCAGGCTACATGAGGGATCCAAGTTATTTCCAAACCATACTATATCCATATACTATGTAGTGTACCCATTTATTATGAATGGACATTTTTATAGTAATTTCATCCCACAACTTCCAATAGATTTCTTGGGTATTATTTTTAAAATATTGTTTTCTCTTAAAAATTAAATAAGTGGTTTCTCATTGTACAACTCCCCAAAATAGAGACAAATATGAAGAAAAAGAGAAAACAAAAGCCCACTTCACCTAAGTCATGAACACTCTTCAGCTCCACTTTTGTGCTCCCAGTTTTGAACTGGTCATGGTTCGGAGGAGTGGAAGAAGTATTTATGGAGATCTTAGTGGCAAAAAGGAGTTTCAAGAGCTTCCCATTGGTAGCATTTTAGTTCCTTTAGTTCCCATCTTACTCTATAATCCTAAAGGAAACTGCTTCTGTCGGTTTGGTGTGGATTCTCTCAGGTCTTTCTCCATGTATTTGCCTGAATATATTTGCACATAAACATTTATGTATGTTGGTATGTTTGGATTTCATTTCCCCTAATTTACATAATAATATTTTATTATATTACCTATCCTTTTTTGAATGATTACAACAGGCCAGTTAGCATTCTAAATAATTTTCATACATTATGTCATTTCATTCTTACTCCTCATCTACTTATGAGGTTGGTGCTAGGGGGTGTTAGGTAATATAAAAAGATTCCTGATAGAGATTAAGAAATTTTTATCTAGTCAGATTTTATTTCGTTTCATTCTGTTACTTCTCCCATAGAAACCACAACTAGTTACTAAATGTAAAGAAAATGTAATTAATTCACTTTTTATTGATTATCCAAATATGCATAGTTCTTTTAGAAAGTAGATTTCTGTTCGTAGAAATCATAAAAAACTTAAATGGATAATAATTAAAGGCTTTCAAATTGGAATGGATTTTTTTCAATCATATAGTGTTTTAACTTGTTGAGTTTTTTGGGTCTTTTTGTAATAATAGTATTCACAAATCCTCTAAAAATTGGACCAAAGGCCAATGGCATCAGGTGATACTTGTCACACGGAGAAGGCAGAATATAGAGTGACATCAGCCTTCATTGCTCCACAACATCCTAGGTTTGTTCAGACTTTGGTGTGTGCATGAAAACAAATAGATTATGTTTCTAGAGATCAGACATCATCGGAAAGTTGGTTCAACTGGAGTCTATGTCAGAAAGTTAGAAGGTTGGTGAGAGTGAGAGAGGAATTTGCCTGTCTCCTATCATGATTGGACCCAATGTTTTCTTTGCAGATTTAGGGCGACCCTTCCCCCTAGCTGTCATGGTGTGCCTGCCAGCGTGTCCATTGTACACTGCCTATATTCTGACACATGTCTTTCCTTCAAAACATTAATCCCATCAATCAGGAGTTGGTCATGGTGAACCATCTTTAAAGGGTGATCTCTGATGCCCCAGATTGGTTTCAGATTTTCAGAGGACAATCATGTCTATCACTTCCAAGGTCTACAGGGTGGATCACACTCAGCGGCATGCATCCCTCTACTGTCAGCTGCACATGCTTTTGTAGAATTAACTTTTTATTTTTAAGAGATACTTCCTGAACAATATGGCTAAAAATAGTTCGAGGTATCTCCTAAAGTGTAGAATGTTCTTTTTTCCTATGTACTTTAAATTAGAAAAATCAAAGTCCAATAGCCTTAAGTCTTCTGATTTTCCATATGATTGGTGAGCAGAATGAAATTGTTGTTATGTTAATACCCTTCTCAGCAAACTTGTGAAAGCATTTTAACATCATCATCCCAAACAATGAGATAAGTCTGTTTCAACTTGGGGGTCACCAGTGAAGGCTATTGTTCCAATGGCTTTTCTGATATTTTTGGCAAAAGACATTTATCAACTTTTTTTATATCAACTTATTGTTTAGGAGGTGCCAACCAACCAAAGCTTGAGAACAAGAATTGAGAAGGAAGTCAGCCAGCCCTCTAGGTAGCAAAGCTCAACTTCCAAGGTTATCCCAGTGAGAAAACCACCTAGAGTTCCCTGGCCAAGAATTTAATCATAAAGAGCTACTATTAGCTTTTTATTGGTGTGATGTTAACTTTGTTTCTACATTTTTTCCGAATTTCATAAAATTTAAAAAATTTTATTAAAATTATACGTACTGTTGCTAAAACACGCAAGCAGCATAAAAGGATCTAAACTGGAAAATAAGCTTCCCACATTCCTTTTCCCAACTTCCATTCCCTAGAGATAACTACTATAAATAATATTTTATGAACATATACTGCGATATATAGTTTTTCTCGACCTTTAGCTATAATTATAGCCATAGACTTGTATATGTGTGTTTGAATATATAGTTTTAAAATTGAGACTCTTAAGAACCCATGATGAAGCTATTTTTCTAGCTTCACTAAATACTTTGCTATTGATTCTTTTATTTTTATTATATATATGTTACTCATATATTGCTTCAAAGCACAACTTTGAGTGCTCTGACTTTGGGTAGCTTATTGGCAAAAACCAGTGTTCAGAGAGAGTCACTCTATTTGTTTAAAAAACATTGTAGTTGATGAGAGAAAGACACAGAATCAATTATCTCCAGAAATAGAAAAAAGCATCATTGTCATAGAAACCTATAGTGGGGGGAAACCTTAGAGATCATCTGGACCAGTCCTTCACTGTCCTTTGCTTGAATGTCTTCAGTGACGGGGACTTCACGGACTCCCATGGTAGACCACTGCATGACCAGACTCCTCTATCCACTGCATTTGTTAACTATCAAGTCCAGTTGTTCACCAAAAGACAAACTCTAGGCAGGCATGGTGGCGCAAGCTTGTGATCCCACTACTTGGGGGGCTGAGACAGGAGGATCGCGGGCTAGCAGCCAGCCTCAGCAACTTAGTGAGGCCCTGTTTCCAAATAAGAAATAAAATCAGGCTGGGAATGTAGCACAGAGGTAGAATATCCCTGGGTTCAATCCCCAGTAGCAAAAATAATAAAAATAAATAAACAAATAAATAAATAAGACAAACTACATTATCATTCACCATGGAGGGAAACAAAACAAAAAACTTTACCATGTGTGCCTGCAAGCCCTGGATTCCTAACTTACGGTGGAAATTCTATCAGGCATAAAATGCAAAGAAAGCTCAATGAGTATCTCATGGGTTTTCATGTATATGACTGAAACAAAAGACTTTCAGGTCTTTCTTACAAAATGAGAAGAGAATGGCAGTGCCCTGCATTACCAAAAATGGAAAGAAGTAATCCCTGTCCTGCACTGCCAGGGGAGTGTGTGTTGAAAAGCACATTTGGAGCTGGGCGTGGTGGCGCACACTTGTAATCCCAATACTTGAGACTGGAGGATCCTGGTTCGCCGCCAGCCTCAGCTACTTAGTGAGGCCCTCCGCAACTTAGTGAGACCCTGTTTCAAAATAAAGAATAATAAAATAGGGCTGGGGATGTAGCTCAGAGGTAGAATGCCCCTGGCTTCAATCCCCAGTACTGCAAAAAAAAAAAAAGAAAAATAAGAAAAGCACATTTGGAGATAAAGTTGATTCTGCATTTTAAAAAAGAAAAGTGATACTTCTTGGCCTATCAATTCTGGGGCCAGTAATACTATAGAAATTTGTTCTAAAGAATTAATAATACAGCTTATGTGTGTATTTGGCATTGTGTACGATTAAAAAAATGAATAATTTAAATGATCAATACTGGCAAGTAGGTTAAGTTTGTGCATATCATGTAAATTTGTATAGCTACTAAAATTATGTTGTAAACATTATTTATGTAGCAGAGAAGCTGGTTATGGATATATGCATGCATAGAACAAAATGCTGGAATGAAATGCTTTATAATGTTAACAGTGGTATCATGAGATGGTGGGGATGTAGCTAGGGATGTAGCTCAGAGGTAGATTGTCCCTGAGTTTAATCCCCAATACCACAAAAAATAAAAAATAAAAATGAGATTGATGTATAGAAAGTAGTTGGGATTCTGCCTGTTAAATAGTAAGTGTCTGTGCTTAGTATTAATAATTGTCTGTGCCCTTCCCCTTCCCATTTAATTAGTAGCTTAACTCTTTGACTCTTAGTGGAAAGATGAGACTAGAATTTTTCCTAGCATTTTTTTTCTCTTCATTCTATTTCTTAGAAAAGTGTGTGGCAATATGTAAATAATTTATTTTGCTGCACATACTGCATCTGAGTCACTAAGTTTGATATTAAGCATCTCTACATAGGAGCAACACCTAGGATGATTCATGCCCAGCTAAGAACTAGCCACATCAACCCTCTCTGTAGAGGGAGGTGAATTAATAACCAAGGGACCCATCAGGATTTACATTGTAGTGGCTCATAGTAACTAATGCTGATCATGGACAGGTCCACCATATAAAGGCAATAAAGTTGACAACTACTCTCAGATATTTACTAATCATTCTACTATCTTGTCATAGGAATTTATGAAAGGCTTATGCTTCTTGCAAGGAATGGCTAAATAGAAAATAATAGAACTCAGATAAATTTTCAAATAGGTTTTTAGAGAGAAGATTAGTACAAACATCAGAAAAAGATTAGAAATAATTAATATCACAGACAAAAACTCTTTAGGATTATACAGGAATCATGGACAAGAATCTGAAGCCATATTCTAGTCTCCCATTTTAAAATGCGGTGATAAAATTGTATTGCAACAAAATTAATGCTCAAGGAGCCACCACATATAACTTAATTTTATCACTTTGATCAGTGATAATAGTCACTATAAAACTTAATGAGTTATTGGCTGACTAAATACTCTGCATTGGCAAAAATGTTTCTACAGTTAAAGCGCGTTATTGTTTGAAAGATATCTATAAGTCTCTGGGGCTAAAGATCTGCATAGACTGAAAGTCTGACCAAATTTTATAAACATGGCTGCATTTCTCCCTTTGCTCTCTTGTCAAATGTTTGGTTCTGTATTCCAGCTTGTTAGTAATATCACTCACTATCTCTCCCCCCTGCAGTATAATCACCTTAAAGTCAGAGGGTGTGACTAACCAATGCTTGTACTTCCCTAAAGCCTGGCCATTTATTTAGGGACTAAATATTTGTATAATGTGTGAATTAAGATATACCTTAATCTCACTTCCAATTTTCGTGTTAGGAGTGAACTGGCAACATTTCCTTTTTTGGACTGGAACAAAGAACCCATTGCCTCCTTTGCCTCCCACCAGCCAAGCTCAGTCAGTCACTAGGAACTTAGTTTCTTGATTAAAGAAAGATGTGAATATCTTTCTGCTGTGTATTATTGTGACAATTAACTTAAAAAAACACTTTTCTGCCTGCTTTGAAATGGTGCAGTAGAAATTCTTCTTGGTTGTAGGACCTGTTCTATTCTGAGATAGTGCCGACCTCCTAGGAGTATTGGCAGAGCATAGAAATGAAACATACTTGTTTCTCTTCACCTATAAATGCACAAAGACTATACGTATATGAGATTTTGAGGCGTTGCCATCCTATTTTACTACTGTGGGATGAGATTTTGAAAGAAGTTAAAAGAAAAAAAAAGAACAGGGCTTGTAGTACTATGCACTATATATATTGATAAATGGTATAGTCCATATGAGTTTATCTGAAAATAAATAATTATTTAATTTGACAGCCTAGTATAGTACCTGGGTTGCATGAGGGCATGAATTTTTTACTATCTTTGGCACAGCCCTCAGTATAGGATTTGGAATTTATGAGCATAATGCAACTTGGGCACAATGTATCTGAGGTGTTTGAAGCAATGTCCAGATAGGTAAGCTAAACGAACAGAATGGGTAAGACTATGTTTCTTGAGTGCTTATCATAATATTCTAAAATTAGTAGAAGTTCCAGTGAATCAATCCATTTTTAGAGTGCATTTTAATTTGGGACTAGATTAGAAAGATTAAAAATGCCTACCAAATATTCTAGCCTTGCAACTAACTCATCCATCAGCTGTATGTGTATGGTTCCTTCTGGGTTTTTTTTCTTGGTCTCCCTATAAACTCTTTACTCACTTTTCCAAAGACACTGGTCTTACCACCTTCCAAGAAACTCCATGGCACGGGATTTTACTGCTCTTAATCTCAGCCTTTCTTATTTATATCATCTGTGGGGAAAAAATTCCAAACATGTGGCAGAGATTTAAAAATTTATTTATTTTGAAATAATATCAGACCTTACATAAAATTTGCAAAAAGAGGACGAAAACTCATTATATAACCCTGAACTGAGTTCCCCTAGATTTTACATTTGCCTTTCTCATTCTCTTCCCCATTCTGTCTTTACACACACACACACACACACACACACACACATACACACACTACACTACACTTTTTCTTAAACAGTCTTTTAATGCTTTAAAAATCGAATACATGATATCACTTTGCCTCTAAATAATTCAGTGAGCATTTCCCTTTCCCCAAGGAAGAATAGTTATGGGTCTTAAACATCGTATTTCTTCCCTCCTGTGTACAATGTCACACAATTAATGTCAAAATTAATGACTTACATCACTTTTTCCTACTGAATTCAGACCTGTCCAAAAGAAGATTTGTCAACAGAGCACTGCCAGTGGCCACCTCACAGAAACCTGAGGCCCGTGTTCACTTAGATAACACAAGTGGGTCTGCTTGAAATGTAGGAGGGCCAGTGAGCAGAACATGTCCTCAACTTCTCACCTTCCTCCTTGCTGAATGCCAGGAATTCTGTCCTGACAAGTTGTCTTTTCACCTAGATATTCTGATTCATATGAACTCACTGGAAGGTTTTGTTCCATACGTGTAATTCAGCAAATATAATTCAGATATTGGCTGAAGTAACACTATTGCTTTGTAATATTTAAACAGAGCAAGTATTCTGAGAGTTGGTTTTGTTAGGTGAAGAAATAAGAGAGAGAACACAGGAAAAATAAATAATCTGTTAACACTTTTGTCTCAAAAATACTTCTCTGAGAAGTCATGATTTTGTATTGTACATATTTTGCAAAGCTTGCAAAGCACTTTCATTTATATCTTCTTTCCTCAGTCCTGAAGTTATAAGATTACAACAGTTAGACAATGAATATAACATTTGCAGCATATATTTGAATACAATGTTTGTAGCATAAATTTTCTAGAATGTAATATCAACCCAATAAATATGTCATTAATAATATCTTTTATCTGATCCTATAGTTGCTTGGCCAAGGAACTAATGAATCAAGCTATGCTCTCACCATAAGCTACTTTAAAATTATTTTTTAAATTCAAACAAATTCCTTTTGGGGATTGTATTTAATGATAAATTCCATATATGGATTACTTCTTGAAAACTATTCACTTATTTTTCTTTAATCTGGCTATAATTAATGTTTTTCAGGAACTATGGTCCTGACAACCCCCTGAAAAATGAAATTAAAATTTTTAAATTGAATTTTAACTATTATATTTTTACTTCTCAACTTTTAACTTATTACTTCACTTTTAAAATTTGCTCTTATGTTTGTTTTCATTCAGTTCTTGTTCCAATTATTCCTTATTTAGCAATTTCTAAAAATTAGCTTGGAAGTGACAGGATAAATATGTGAGAGGAAAGTTAGGAAAATTAAGAGATTTATGGTCTTCTTTATATGTGTGTTTTTGCCAGTGGGGAAAAATGTACTTGAATATGACAAGGACTATTTTGGCAAATGTTGGATTTCTGTTCATTGATGCAGATTACATGTTGTCTTAAAAGGAATCAAACTTAAATAAGGACATAGAAGTGGATCTTGAAATTTCTCTCACTCTGCCTCATCTCCCTTTCTCCAATTATCATCCTTTGGTAGCCTGGGAAATTATAAAATCACCATCGTATCTGCTAATATGCATCCTGCTTCAGGATAATCTGATAACACAGGAAAATTAAATCTGGATTCTCCACCACTGTGCTGAGTATAAAACAGAGCTCTTTTCTTAGCTGTCCAACATTGGTATGATTTAGGTTATCATTTAATCGAGTTGATTCTTATCAATATATCTATTGTTCATGTCTTTGACATTATAGAAGTAAACTGATATAAATTGTATTTCCTGCCAGGCATGTTTTGATTTGTTCAGTTACTCAATGGCAATGCTTTCTTTCTTTATTGCCCTCCTTTTCAACAATGTTATTTTTATAAGTAGGATTGTAAGAGACTAATTTCATAGAAGGTAGGAAATCTATTCAATGAAGCAATTGACTGTTTCTACTCTATGGAAGTTGAAATCTTATGTGCTTTCATATATATAAGATTGGGAATTTTGAGAAACTCTTAATGACCATTGTGTCATTAAGATATCAAAGAGTGAAAAACCTACCTCTAATGGCATTCTTTCTAGTCATAGTACAAAAGAATCTCTTTAGTGGATGATAGTTCTAACTAGCACTAGACATGGAAAACCAACATGCTTTGAAGGGCATGCCAGCACAAAACACTTTTATTTATTAATTAATAAAATGAGTTCAGAATATGTTTAATAGTCAATAAATTAAAAAAAAACCTGAACCCACAAATGATTGTTGCTTTCTGTGTTTGGTGCTCTTAAATAATCATAACACAACCATTTTACTTCGCTGGCATTAATAAGCCAGTGGATTGAAACAATTACTGTTAGAGTCTGTAGCACTCTTTTATTCAAAATCACTAACCATTAATTAAGTCTCCTAGGAGCAATATCAAATGCTCACATTTCTGAGCTGGAAATGGAGATACAGACGTTGAGTGATTTCATAGCTGATAAAGATGAGGCCTGCTCTCCCACTTCCCAAACTAGTTGTTCCAGGTATTATGGAATGGACAATATAAATAGAGGAAGCGCATTTCCATTTACACTTTAATCCCAAAAGTCCAGGCATCATTACTGGGAGTGCTCAGAAATTTCATAACATTGTGTGGGGTCATTTTTGTTTGCATTCAATCTTAAGACAAATTGATTCTATTTGGATTTCACCAAATTCTTAAGGAGGAATGTACTGTAACTTTTTTTAACATCATTGAGCTGATTTTGTTTCATTAAGATCAAATAGCTTGAAAAACTTATTCTCTACATAAAAATTCCCTAGTAGTCTTTTGTGAACAGAATTTGGAACTACTAAAGTACACTGACTCTTCTGAAGACAAATAAAATGATTTAAAGTATATGCTGAAAAATATCATATTAATTCATACACTTGGGATGAGTCTAACAAGAACCTCTTCTTCATCTCTTTGGCCTTGCATGTTAAGTTAATTTTACCCCAGCCAAATATCTTGTTTGTTCCAGTTAAACACTGATGATGTGAATCTATAGTAAATATGCATATTTCCAAATCCTTGCTTCTTGTTGGGCCACAGAGATAGATGGAAACTCTCAACTGCATACCATTTAACTATATAAATATCTACGTTGGACATTATTCCCAATCCCTGCTTCTAGAAATGTTTCTGTAATGGACATCAGATGAATACACCACATATTTTTAAGCATCAATAATATCCCACTCCTGTGATATGCCCCAGAAGGAATACAGAGAAATTTGAAGACCGGAATTTCAGGTTACTCTCAAATCAATCAGGTAAGACATGAGGTTACTACTAAAACAATTAAATCTCTGTGGTACTGAAAATTCTAATCTCCAAAGTCCCATGATCTGTAATAAAATGTAATTTTGTAAGAAAGAAGTTATTTCATAGTCATTTACATAATGTTGTACATAAGAGCTACTCATCAGCATTCTGACCTGAGCCCCATCTCAGTCTCTCTGACTTGCCCTATGCACCTCTTGTCTCTTAACATTTGCAGGTGCTGTTCTTTTTGTCCAGGTCTTGCTTCCTTTCCTACCCTAGTCTTTCATACTTCACGTAGTTAATTTGTTATCCCTCAGGTCAAACCACGGATTACATTTTATTTACCTTGGCTTTTTATTTTATTTTACTTTTTTATATCCTTCAGTAGACTACTGGTTCTCTTACAGCTAGAACCATGTCCAATTTATTTTATGTCTAGAATGTAACAGAGTGTAAGAGCTCATTATTGGAGAAATAAATTAATAGTAAATGAATTAATTAATTTTCTAGATTAGCTATTTGAGAAAGTGATTAGAGATAAGTGTAGCAGTTAGAAGTGATTAGAAAGAAGGGTAACTTGCTTCAATAGCTTGGGCAAATTTGAGGGTAGTGATACTATGAAACCCCGGCGAGAATGATTGAGATAGATGGAATGGTTATGTTGAAGTTAATGAAAACAAGATTGAAAAGGTAAAATAATCCCATTTAAGAGAGAATATTGAATGCCAAGCTAAGAAGTTTGAATATGGTTTAATAGTAATGAGCAATTGTATTTTTTATTTTAGGGAAGTTATTTAATGAAAGTTGTGTTATGTTTTAGTATACTTACTCTTTTGCTTTTTTAAATAATTCTTTTCTTGAGAACCAAACAATTTCCATGTGTTTTATATTATAGAATCCTTAAAGGATGTTGTACTTTTGAACTAGTCATAAACAGAAAGCATATTGTTGATTACTGAGGAATGAAAACATGCAGTGACATAAAAAAATGACAAAAATGTTTTTGGAACAAGAATAGAATGAGAGTAAGAACATTAAACTTGCATATAATATAAATATTTCAAAAAATGTTTGTTTTCTCCCTATCAGATATAATTTCATTATTAAACAGATTTTATGATTTCACAATATGATGTCAATAAATTAAAGTTGCCTTTATTACTATGTTGAAGTTTTCTAAACAACAAAAAAGTAAATGTTTTAGCTCAACAAATGACACTTATGCATGATTTCCCATTGATAAAATCCTTTAATTTGTTTTTAGTTAAAAATCTTTTCTGATTAAAACATAATATATACTTTTGATAAATATTGAGAAAGTACATAAAATGTAAGGAAAGGGGGAACAAAAAATATGACTACACTGCCCAGAGGCCATAATTTGTGCAATTTGTGATAATTTGTGCAAAAATTTGAGCTTTGTTGTTGTAACTTTGTCTTTTTTTTTTACTATAATTTAGGGAAAGCTTTTGAGTTTTGTTTTCATACAGCAATTTTTGTAAGTGCTTTATTTGTGTAAGAGTTATAAATTCACCTTTCTAGAGAGAAATCAAATCAACCCAAACAGAGCCCTATTTAGAAAATTCATAACTAAGGAAAGCATATAATTTGGTATCATCTTTGCTAAGTTTATTACAGTTATATTTAATAAAATTCAGCTATTAGTTTGACATACATGTAAATATACATACTTTTTTTCACTTTTGTCTCATGAGTTCATGCATTGTATTTATGGAAACACCTCCAAATGATAATGGGATAGTCCTTAAAAATGTGGAGTAGTTTAGATGCTAGTTCTGAGGTCCAGCATCCCATCTTAAGATATCTCTGCAGTATTTTATGGATATCAAGTTAAAGCTTTAACATAAGCATCATTCTTATTTCTAATTTCCAGTAAAGGCAGGTAATCATAATATACAATTATAAATGCTTCATGGGTGAAATTTTCAGTGTAATGTTAGGATAGGGCATCATATGAGCAAGAATAGTAAAACCTGGTATTAGAAGCCTGGTGTCTGGACATGTCCCGATGAATTCGTCATGTACCATCTGCTTCAATAATTCTTGCCACCAGCAGCCATATTTTGACAGTGATATTGGAGGATCCTACATATAGTTCTTTGATTTTTGTTTATGAATTTTTCAACCAGGCTATGAACAACACTATGACACAAAACATACTGGCAAACTGCAAATTCCAAATTTTAATAGGACACTTAAAAACTGTGGGAAAATTAGGACCCAATTAAGTCTGTATTGCCTAAACTATTTTCTTCTCCGTCCTTTTCACCTTTTTGATAGGAATTGAGAAAATTGAGTCATGCTATTCCCAGTAGCTTTTCTTGAATGTGGTGACCCATCTGTTGCCATATGCCAGACATCTGCTTTTATCATCCTCATTTGTGGTCCTTCAAAGCCAGAAGTGATGAATTAACATTGAATATATGCTAATTTGGAGTGCTAGAACAGCTATTTGCAAACCATTTAATTTGTCATCAGTAATTTTCAGATATAAGGAATATTAAAGGATAAGAATAAAAATCAGAAACATATTTGTATTTCCAGCCACCTTTTTTGAAACAGTGCATATTTTTTGGCTAATTGTAACATCTTCATGATACTATTTCTTTATTAGTAAAATGTGAAGAGTGATTCTTGCTTGTAAAATGTTAAGTCTAAGTCGAAGTGAATATGACATCAAAAATAATAGGGTAGAATCATGCATGAATGCTCATGCCAGTCATTGTTTAATCCAAGTTGTAGAATTGTTTCTTTCGTTAAAAAGATATTAATTTTATCCAATCCTGAACTGTCATCAGATAGTGTTGAAGGAATATTAAAGTTAGTACCACAAGGATCATACCATAATAAAAATATTTTCAATTTTTCATTATTATAGAAATATTGGTTTGGCATCAGAAGACTGAGGAATTAGTCTGATTTCTAGCACTAAGTGACTATACAATTTTGGCAAGTCATCAATCTTGGGTTTCTATATATCCCA
>PVJS01040116.1:0-18592 GCA_004027185.1 Glis glis | reverse complement strand
TTTTGCGGTACCGGGGATTGAACCCAGGGGCGTTCTACCTCTGTGCCACACCCCCGGCCCTATTTTTTATGCTTTATTTTGAAACCGGGTCTCACGAAGTTGTGGAGGGCCTCACTAGGTAGACAGAGAGAGAGAGTGAGAGAGCTGAGGCTGGCCGCGAACCCAGATCCTCCGGTCTCCGCCTCCCAAAGTACTGGGATTACAAGCATGCGCCACCATGCCCGGCCTTGAAACAGGTTCTAAGTTGCAGAGGGTCTCACTAAGTTGCTGAGGCTGGTCTCGAACCTGTGATCCTCCTGTCTCAGCCTCCCAAGTACTGGGATTACAAGCATGCACCACCACGCCTGGCTCGATTTTTTATTTCTTATTTGGAAACAGGGTCTCATTAGGTTGCTGAGAGCCTCACTAGTTTCTGAGGCTGGCTTTGAACCTGCGATCCTCCTATCTCAGCCTCCCAAGTACTGTAATTACAGGCGTGCACCACCATGTCTGGTTATAACTAAAGAATATTTAAATGAGATTTAGTTTACACATTCTTAGGTGGCCTTTCATGTAAGTACCCAAATCAAAAATATTTTGCTATATGTGAGTTCTGCTTTTTGGTTATTATATACAGTACCCATGGCTAAGGTGTTTACTTTCTGACCCATGCAGGGTTACAGTTATTTATACTGATATTCATTTATTCAGTATTTATTTGTTGAGCATCTGCATGTGCTTGGCGCCCTGACAACATGAGAATATTACAGTGGTGAAAAAGACAAATCTGGACCTGGCCACCATATTACTCACTGTCTGATGGGGCATATAAACTATAAAGAAATTATTATGCAATCAAGAGTTACAGTGTAGATGGGGGCTGTAAAGAAATACAAGCATAGCCGGGCGTAGTGGCACACGCTTGTAATCCCAGTACTTGGGAGGCAGAGACCGGAGGATCCGGGTTCATGGCCAGCCTCAGCTACTTAGTGAGGCCCACTGCAACTTAGTGAGACCCTGTTTCAAAATAAAGAATAAAAAATAGGGCTGGGGTGTAGCTCGGAGGTAGAATGCCCCTGGGTTCAATCCCAGTACTGCAAAAAAAAAAAAAAAAACAAGCACGCATAGATGGGGGTGCCCTTTCTATTCTGGGGTGAGGACAGATTCGTGGGTTAGTGAAGCAGGATGGTAAAGCCCAAGGACTTCTGAATCAAACATTCTGGGCATATCATCATCCTGAGCCTTGGTTCTCTCACCTATAAACTGAGGAAAACAAGAGAAAAAAACTCATGGGATTGAATGGGAGACCAGATGTGGCAAGTGGTACAAAGTGATACAGCACTTGCCTGGTCCAGCAAATGCTCAATCTATGTTTGTTAGCTATTCTTTGTATGTGTGTGTGTGGTACTGAGGACTGAACCCAGGGGCCTTCTACCTCCAAGCTACATACCCACCCCTTTTTATTTTTTGTTTCGAAACAGGGTCTTGCTAGGTTTCTGAGAGTCGCTACACTGTTGAGGCTATCCTTGAATCTGTGATCCTCCTGTCTCAGCCTCCTATGTACTGGGATTACATGCATGCACCACCATGCCCAGCCCCCAATCCATTTTTTAAAAAATTTAAATTTTGAAACAGGGTCTTTCTAAGTTGCTAAGTTGTTGAGGCAGGCTGGCCTCAAACCTGCGATCCCAGCACACTTGTAATCCCAATACTTGGGAGGCTGAGACAGGAGGATTGCAGGTTCACCGCCAGCCTCAGCTATTTAGTGAGGCCCTCCGCAACTTAGTAAGACCCTGTTTCAAAATGAAGAATAAAAAAATAGGACTGAGGGTGTAGATTGGAGGTAGAATGCCCTTGGGGTTCAATCCCCAGTACCGCAAAACAAAACAAAAAAAAGCCTGAGATCCTCCTGTCTCAGCCTCCCCGGTGCTGGGATTACAGGCATATGCCACCACACCCAGCCTATGATAGCTGTTCTTATTTTTGCTATTCCACAAGGAAGGGACATTGGATCTGAGACCTGAATGTATAGGAGTTTGGCTAGACAGAAAAGGTTGGTCGAGAGGTGGGTATTCCAGGGTATTCCAAGCAGAGAGAACAGTACCTAGTATGTTTCCCTAGGCCTAGGACAAAGCCAAGCCCTAATGAACAAGTGAGGGGAAAAAGATACTGAATGAAGTAAAGTTACCTAAAAAATTCAAACCGATACTGAGTTTCCTTTTGAACTTCCTTGTCCAGATTATTAGCAAGGAAGTCCTCCCGGTCAATAACCAGGAACTCCGTTTCCTCCATGCAGACCACGGTGGCCCTCCTTACTGATGAGGTCAGAAGGCCCATTTCCTATTGGGTAGACAGAGACAAGGGCAAGAGTGAGGCTACCGCCAGCTTCCTGCTCACAGCCCTGCACAAATCTTCCCTTCTTCTGCCCTGAAATCTCTCCTCCCCAGACTGCAGGCTCCCTAGCCCCCTGCATACCCCGCTCATTCCTCTAGTGTGCCCCCCTCCCCTCATCTGCTGCTTGTGGAAAAAGAGGCAACAGGCCTCAACGGGGCAGAGGACAGGAAGCTGGAGAGGCCTCACCGTGGAGTCATTTCATCTCTGAGGGGTTATACAAGGAACATGCGCCTTACGTATCAGGTGGAAAGGTTGGCTTTGGACACAACCTGATTCAAGATATTCAGTATTTGGCAGGGAAGGGCACTGGGGCCCGCACAGGCCAGTGACTTGCACAGAGTATAATGCAGGACAGGGCCTGGACAAGAGGTTTGAGCAAGTCTCCTGTCACACTCACATCAGCCCTGAAGCCAGGCGGCTCCCCTGGACTTACCCCGAAACAGCTGCCCTTGTGCAGCAAAGTGGGGTGGGGATCTAGGAAGGCACTGCTGCCGTCGTCATCCTCAGTCACTGCAACTGTGCCCAGGTAGACGAAATAAAAGCTGTTGCTCCTCTGCCCCTTCTTGACAATCACACGCCTGCGACCAAACCTGGGAAAATAGCATGGCAAGTTGATCTGGTGGCAACAGGGAGGCCCAGCCATACTGGGAAGAGCTCTGGACTGGTTGTGCTCTTCACTCTGGGGCAGGAAAGCACAGACCTGGACCAGAAGGGACTTCAGAACAGCCCAAGCCCTGCACATCAAGCTGGACCTCTTCACTAACAACTATCCAGCTGCCCGCCTTGTTAAACCAAGGCCTCCTGGAAGCAGAGCCTCTGTCAGTCTGGTTTGCTGCTAGGCGTGCTTGGGCACATGCTAAGGCACTAAATAAGAAATGGTGAAAGCAATGGATGGCTTTGTAGAGTAGCTAAATAATGATTACAAGCAATTTATTTATTTATTTATTTATTTATTTATTTATTTATTTAGTGGTACTAGAGATTGAACCCAGGGGCATTCTACCTCCGAGCTACACCCCCAGCCCTATTTTATTTTGAAACAGGATCTCGCTAAATTGTGGAGTGCCTCACTAAGTTGCTGAGGCTGGTCTCAAATCTGTGACTCTCTTGTCTCAGCCTCCCCCCTCCAGTACTGGGATTACAAGTGTGCACCACCACACCCGGCTTACAAGCACTCTAGAGCCAGACCAGGATCCAAATCCTGGTTCTGCCCTTAGCTGTGTGACACAAGGCAGCTTATATCCTCTCTCTGAACCTCAGTTTCTCTTGTCTATAAAATAGAGATTAGCATGCCTAGAAAGAGACAGATAGTCTTATTATGACTCCCAAGAGCTCATTGCCCAACTGGACACCCTTAGGGTAGAGGCACCCAGACCCAGAGCAAACTAGGATTTAGTTCTTAAACTCAGACCTCACAGATGTTTCAGGCACAGCCAATCTGGTTCAGAAAGACACAACCCCAAGGCTCTGGCCTGAGTGACTAGGAAGAGGTATTCTCTTTCCCACTAAGTAAGACCAGAAGGATAGAAGTTAGTTACTGTGTCCATGGTAGTCATCTTGCCACTAGGAGGAGAGAGGACAGCTGAGAAGGAGGCCTCTACAAATGAAGAATCAAGAGATGGGGAGATGGTTCAACATACGAAAAACAATCCATGTAATCCACCACAGAACTAAAGACAAAAATCACATGATCATTTTAATAGATGCTGAAAAAGCATTTGACAAAATCCAATACCCATTCATGATAAGAACACTGCAGAGAATTGGAATAGAAGGAACATGCCTCAACATCATAAAGGCAATACACAATAGGCCCACAGCCAACATCATACTGAATGGGGAAAAACTTCAAGAGTTTCCCTTAAAAACAGGAACAAGACAAGGATGTCCGCTGTCACCACTCCTTTTCAATATTGTACTTGCAACTCTAGCCAGAGCAATAAGGTAAGAGAAGGAAATAAAAGGAGTACAAATAGGAAAAGAGGAACTGAAACTATCTATATTTGCAGATGACATGATATTATACTTAGAAGATCCAACAAACTCAACTAAAAGGCTCATAGAACTGATCAACAAATTCAGCAAAGTGTCTGGATACAAAATCAATCTTTAAAAATCAGAAGCTTTTCTGTATGTCAACCACAAATCCACTGAAAAAGAAATCCAGAAGACATTTCCACTCACGATATCCCCCCAAACAATAAAATACTTTGGAATAAACCTAACTAAGGAGCTAAAATACCTCTACAAGGAAAATTATAAAACATTGAAAAAAAGAAATTGAAGAAGATCTTAGAAGATGGAAAGATCTCCCATGCTCTTGGGTAGGCAGAATAAATATCAGAATGGTCATTCTTCCAAAAGTGATCTACAGATTCAATGCAATACCCATTAAATTACCAAAGTCATTCTTCACTGACATAGAAAAATCTGTCCTTAAATTCATTTGGAACAACAAAAAACCCAGAATAGCCAAAGTAGTTCTCAGCAACAAGAACCATGCAGGAGGCATCACAATACCTGAATTCAAACTATACTACAAATCCATAGTAATAAAAACAGCATGGTATTGGCACAAAAGCAGACACATAGACCAATGGAGCAGAATAGAAGACTCCGAAACAAACCCACACACCTACAGCCAATTGATTTTTGACAAAGGGGCTAAAAACATCCACTGGAAAAAAGATAGCCTCTTCAACAAATGGTGCTGGCAAAACTGGCTAACCATAAGCAGAAAAATAGAAATAAAACCCACTTTTTCACCTTATACAAGAGTCAATTCAAGATGGATCAAAGACCTAGAAATCAGACCAGAGACCTTGCAGCTACTTGAAGAGGGCATAGGTCCAACACTTCAACACATAGGCACAGGTAAAGAATTCCTCAACAAGACCCCAAAGGCACAGGAAATTAAAATGAGGATCAATACGTGGGATTGCATTAAACTGAAGAGCTTTTGTGCAGCAAAGGAAACAGTCAAGAACCTCAACAGAGAACTGACAGAATGGGAGAAGATTTTTGCCAGCTACTCCTCTGATAGAGGACTCATATCTAGAATATACAGAGAACTTAAAAAAAATCACCACTAAAAAAACAAATAATCCAATCAAAAAACGGGCAAGTGAACTAAATAGACACTTCACAGAAGAAGAAATACAAATGGTCAATAAATGTATGAAAAAATATTCAACATCATTAGCAATCAGAGAGATGCAAATCAAAACTACCCTGAGATTTCACCTAACCCCAATTAGAATGGCAGTCATTAAAAACACAAACGACAAATGCTGGCGAGGATGTGGAGAAGTAGGAACTCTAATACACTGTTGTTGGGATTGCAAATTAGTGCAACCACTTTGGAAAACAGTGTGGAGGATCCTCAGAAGAATGGGAATGAACCTACCATATTACCCAGCAATACCACTTCTAGGCATCTACCCAAAAGAACTGAAACTAAACTACCAGACTAATGCATGTGTATCAATGTTTATAGCTGCACAATTCACAACTGCCAAACTTTGGAACCAGCCAAGGTGTCCATCAACAGATGAATGGATTACATGACTATGGGATATGTACACAATGGAATTTTACGCAGGCATAAAGAAGAACAAAATTACATCATTTGCAGGGAAATGGAGGGAACTGGAGAACATTATTCTAAGTGAGATCAGTCAGTCACAAAGAGTGAAAAGTCAGATGTTCTCCCTAATATGTGGAAGCTAGGGAGAATGGGACTTAGAAGGGACTCCAGAGAAAGGAGAAAACTTTAGTTGAGCAAAGAAGGCAACCTAACTGAGGGAAATGGGAGGGGGAAGAGGGAAATACACTAATGCACATGATGTATATACACAAACTTATCAGAGTCAATCACTATGCTGAGCATGGAAAGAAGAGAAGGGGGAGGGAATAGGGTGGGATTTGAGGGAGGGCTAAATGAGCAATGTGTGCATGCATGCTTCTGATACCCTGACACTTATCAAAATGTATAACTACAAATGCACCAATACATGAAATGAAATTAAAAAAGAGAGATGGGGAGAGAGACAGACACTAGGTCCTGGTGACACTGAGCCCCGGAATATAGCTGAGCCTGAAGCTGAAGAACCATCCCAGTACTTCCATGTACGTGAGCCACCAATACATTCCCTTGAGTTGAGTTTCCTCATACTTACAACTGAGAGAATCCTGTCTAAGCTGCTAATTCCCAGCTCCAGAAGTAATCCACAAGTAGCAGAGGGCTTTAACAATTATCAACTCACTTGATCTTCCCAAAAATCTTATTATCCTCCTCAATAATATCCATAAAGTCCATATTATAATCCTTTTTTGGTACTGGGATTGAACCCAGGAGCACTCTACCTCTGAGCTACACCACCAGCCCTATTTTATTTTGTATTTGGAAACAGGGTCTCAACAAGTTGCTGAGAGCCTCACTAAGTTGCTGAGGGCCCCACTAAAATGCTGAGGCTGGCCTTGAACCTGCAATCCTCCTATCTCAGCCTCCCAAATATTGGGATTACAGGTATGTGCCACCATGCCCAATTTAAAATCCTTATTTCAAACCAGGCATGGTGATGCATGCCTGTAATCCCAGTATTTGGGAGGCTAAGACAGGAGGATTGCAGGTTCAAGACCAGCCTCAGAAACATAGTGAGACTCTCCACAACGTAGCAAGACCCTGTTTCCAAACAAAAACATAAAAAGGGCTGGGGATGTAGCTCTGAGGTAGAATCTACTTAGGTTTAATCCCCAGTACCATAAAAAATAAAATAAAATCCTTATTTCACTGATGAGGATATTGAGGCTCTGAAGGATTAAGTAGCTTGCCTGAGGTCACACCAGGACAGACATGGCATCGAATTCCTGAGCTTCTAGCTCCTTAATTCTTTTTCTCCTCTTGATACCCCTCTGCCTGCCACGGAGCCTTTTCAGACCGTGGTGACTTGCTCTTCTTCCCAGAACTAGAACAAAGCAAATGGTCCTCTCTGCCTGGAATATACTGGTCTACACCTCCACCTGTCAAATGGACCTGTTCAAACACAACCTCTTCCATGAAACTCATGACCAAGCCAGCTAGCCCTGGGAGCATCCTGCACTGCATTAGTGATAAAGAGCCTCGACCTGGCCGGGCGTGGTGGTGCACGCTTGTAATCCCAGTACTTTGGGAGGCGGAGACCGGAGGATCCGGGTTCGCGGCCAGCCTCAGCTCTCTCTCTCTCTCCCTGTCTCTCTCTCTCTCTCTCTCTCTCTCTCTTTCTCTCTTTCTACTTAGTGAAGGCCCTCCGCAACTTTGTGAGACCCGGTTTCAAAATAAAGGATAAAAAACTAGGTCTGGGGGTGTAGCTTGGAGGTAGACCGCCCCTGGGTTCAATCCCCAGTACCGCAAAAAAAACCAAAATGAAGAATAAAAAATAGGGCTGGCGGTCTAACTTGGAGGTAGAATGCCCCTGGGTTCAATCCCTAGTACCGCAAACAAAACAAACAAAAAACAAAGAGCCTCAACCTGTAGATAGTTGTATTTATGTTATAGATTTTGACTACCATGAAGAAGGATGTCAGGGTACAAACCTATAGTGATTTTATTTTTATTTATTTATTATTACTTGGGATTGAACCAGGAACATTCTACCTCCAAGCTACACCCCTAGCCCTTTTTATTTTTTATTTTGAAACAGAGTCTCACAAAGTTCCCGAGACTGGCTACGAACCTGCAATCCTCCTGTCTCAGCCTCCCAAGTACTGGGATCACAGGCATGCACCACCACAAACAAATGTTTTCTTTTCTTTTTTTTATGCGGTACCGGGGATTGAACACAGGGGCGTTCTACCTCTGCGCTACACCTCGGGCCCAATTTTTTATACTTTATTTTGAAACCGGGTCCCACGAAGTTGCAGAAGGCCTCACTAAGTAGCTGAGGCTGGCCGCGAACCTGGATCCTCCGGTCTCCACCTCCCAAGTACTGGGATTACAAGCGTGCGCCACCACACCTGGCCCAAACAAATGTTTTCTAAAAACCAAATTCGGAGCTGGATGTGGTGGCGCACGCTTGTAATCCCAGTACTTGCGAGGCTGAGACAGGAGGATCGCAGGTTCACAGCCAGCCTCAGCAATTTGGTGAGGCCCTCCACAACTTAGTGAGACCCTGTTTCAAAATAAAAGAATAAAATAGGGCTGGGGGTGTAGCTCAGAGGTAGAATGCTCCTGGGTTCTATCCCCAGTACGACTAAACAAACAAATTTGGGATATAGCAATATATGTGTGTCTTTATTAAGGCACTGAATAACAAGATCTAGTGGAAGATCAATAACTACTCTAATTTTGAAGATGTGATGAACATAAATTATTTTTAAGAAATCTGCAACAACTTGAATATAACGTGAAAATATCTGTGATTTCTTTCAGCAAAAAAAATCACAGCAGTGTCTCGTTGCCTATATTCATGAAGAAAGAAAATGATAAATTTCATTTAGAAATTAATAAAAATAGAGATATAATTTTTTTCTCATTAAAGTTCAAAGACCCTGTTCTAGTACCTACTTGGATACAATACAATCATCTGTGACCCATTCTGGCTGTTAGGGCCTGGATTTGAGTTTCAGCTCTGCTCCTTATTTTCTGGGTACTATGGTTTGTCTCCTCTGAAACTCGTGTTGGAGTTTAATCCCCATTGTGGGGTATTAAGAGGATGGAAACTTAATCCTACTATGATGTTTAGAGGTGAGGCCTTTGGGTCGTAATTAAGATTAGATAAGACAGGTGTGGTGGCGTGCACCTGTAATCCTAGTGCTTAGGAGGCTGAGATAGGAGGAGTCTAGGTTTGAGGCCAGCCTCTGCAATTTAGGGAGACTCTCAGCAACCTAAAAAGGACCGGGGTGCCAGGAGTGGTGGTGCATGCTTGTAATCTCAGTACTTGGGAGGCTGAGACAGGAGGATCACAGGTTCGAGGACAGCCT
Organism: Glis glis; assembly: GCA_004027185.1. Taxonomy (NCBI): domain Eukaryota; kingdom Metazoa; phylum Chordata; class Mammalia; order Rodentia; family Gliridae; genus Glis; species Glis glis. The sequence goes on along the minus strand of PVJS01040116.1, from coordinate 9,259 downwards.
CAGCAAGTAGTGAGACTCTCATCAACCTAGTGAAACCCTGTTTCAAAATAAAAATTTAAAAAAATAGGGCTGGGGGTGTAGCTCAGAGGTAAAATGCCCCTGGGTTCAATCCCCAGTACCAAAAAAAGCAAAAAAAAAAAAAAAAAGGACTGGGGTAAGATAAAATCAAATTTTAAAAAAGGGCTGGGATAGATGACTCATGCCTATAATCCCAGTACTTGGGAAGCTGAGACACAAGGGTCATAGGTTCCAAGCCAGCCTCAGCAACTTAGTGAGACCCAGTTTTTTTTTGTTTGTTTGTTTTTGGTTTTTTTTTTTTTTTTGCAGTACCGGGGATTGAACCCAGGGGCATTCTACCTCTGAGCTACACCCTCAGCCCTATTTTTTATTCTTTATTTTGAAACAGGGTCTCACTAAGTTGCAGAGGGCCTCACTAAGTAGCTGAGGCTGGCCGTGAACCTGGATCCTCCTGTCTCAGCCTCCCAAGTACTGGGATTACAAGCGTGCACCACCACGCCCGGCTTGAGACCTGGTTTTCAAATAAAAAATGAAAATAGGGCTGGGGTGTGTAGCTCAGAGGTAGAATGCTCCTGGGCTCAATTCCCAGTACCACAAAAGAAAAAAAAGATTAAATAAGGTTGAGGATGGGGATACAGAGCATATGCAGAGCATGCATAAGACCCTGGGTTTGATCCCTAGCACCAAAATAAGAAAAAAGAAAAAGAAAAGATTAGATTAGGTCATCAGGCTGGAGTCCACATGATAGAATTCTGGTGGCACTGTAGGAAGAGATAGAGGCCAAGGGATATAAACGTGTCCTCCCGGTCTCTCATCATGTGATACCCTGGAACTCTGCCAATGAGAAGGTCATCACCAGATGCGGCCCCTCCACCTTCGACCAGAGCATGAGCCAAAATGTGGCATTATCATTAGCAACAAAATTCAGACTAAGACATCAAGTGTCTAAGAAGAGTCTCCCCCCACCACCTCAGTTTCTTCATCTGAGAAATGAGAGAATTGGATTAGATTCTTCTGAAGGTTCCTCCCAGATTCTCTCCAGATTCAATGGCTCTTTAATTCTAGAAAGACCCTTAGTAAGTGAATGAGATACGCTGTGCGGCCAACGTAGGAGCAACCACCCAAGTGAATGGCTAGGAGATCCTGGCTGATACTCTTCAGGGGGTGGGAGGACCTGCCACACTTCTCAGCCAGGCTCTCACTCCCAGCCCCGCCCAGCCCAGGGGCCCAGGGCTGTGCCCTCACTGACCGTTCGAAGCGCATGACCTTAGCCAAGAGCAGCTGCATAGTCTCGTTGTAGTTCCGGTAGCTGTCTAGAACCTGCAGGACGTTGCAGAGGGCCTGGACCTCCTGCTCTGTCCTCCAGGAAGGCTTCTTCTGTGTGATCTGAATAGCCCGTGGAGGGAAGTGGCCCTAGCGAGAGAGGGCTGGAGTGACACACAGGACACAGCCGTTTTCCCCACGGGCCGGCTGGCAACTCCCCACACCCGTGATCGTAGGCTTTCCTGTCCCCCTACAATAGTGACTGACATGGACTGAATGCTTACTGTGCCAGGCATTGGGATAAGCGTCTTTTACATGCATCTCACTGCATCCTCACATAGTCTAAGAATCATTATTCCCATTTAACAGATGAAAAATCTCAGGATTAAAAGCAAATCTGCTACACGCCACAGCCCATAACTCCCCAGGATCTCCTCAGCACATGCACATGTATTCAGGGGAGAACTTTGCCCATGTCTCAGCCAAGACATTCTCTGTTTTGGAACCAGTCAGACACAACTCACTGGATAGCCACCTTGCCTATAACAATGGACTTGTGTGTGTGCGTGGGGGAGGGGGGCTGGGAATTGAACCCAGGGGTGTTCTACTCCCAACCCTATTATATTTTTTATTTTGAAACAGGGTCTCACCAAGTTGCTGAGGCTGGCCTTGAACTTGTGATCCTCTTGTCTCAGTCAAGAACTAGAATTACAAGCATGTGCCACCATACCCCGCAACAATGCATTTTCTAAGCTGAGCATGGTGGCACATGCTTGTAATCCCAGTATTTGAGAGGCTGAGCCAGGAGGATTGCAGGTTTGAAGCCAGCCTCAGCAACTTGGCAAGGCTCTCAGAAACTTAGTGAGACCCTGCTTCAATAAAATAAAATAAAAATAGGGCTGGGGATGTAGCTTAGAGGTAGAATGCCCCTGTACCACAGTACCACACACAATCCCCAGTACCACACACACGAAAAAGGATTTGCTCTTTGTGGCCCTCTTCTCTCCCTCAGTTGCTCTGCTCAGAATTGCCCTCAGTGCTGGAGTCTGTGGCCCTCATATAGGTCCCTGGTTTATCCTTTCTGAAGGGTAAAACTTGGGTAACCTTCAGTTCCCAATGCTAGACAGACACTGGCTGGTTTGGAAAACTAAAGAAACACAGAATTTGGATGACTTATCTGATTATGCTTCATCAGTGAGGGGACATGAGAAATAAGACTGCCTAGGAGAAGCAGGCAATAGAAGCCATACCTTGGCTCCAAGGGGGTAAGAGGAGGGGTGGGGGATGGGCACAGGTGGTCCTGGTTCCAGTTATAAAGATCTGTTCTCTCCTCTTCCCTGAGAGAAAAACCAACCTGGCTACTCCAGACCAGGGTCAAGTCAGGTCTGTACTGGTGAGAACTTCAAATCTTCCTAAAATAAGTAGGTTCCTCTAAATTTAAAATTGGATTTTAAATTTTAATTTAATATCAAGGATTTGGTGGGTAGAACAGAGAAAGGTAACAATGATATTTGAAATTCAGAAAACAAGTCACATAGCCCAAAGCCTCACATGGATATAAAGCCATTCCCTCATTGAAATGAGCACTCTTGAAGGGCATCCAACACGCAAGTGGGGGACAGGTGTGCTCAGTATCCCTTGGAGAGCTCAGGGCGGAACCAGAATTCACACACAGGCCAAGGCTTTTCCCAGTACCTGGCTTCTTTTTCCTCTGTCTGGGCATCTCATACCCTGTTTTGCTTTTTTGCTGTTTTCCCACAGGTCAAGCCCAGGAGCTATGCCCCACTGTTGCCACTCAGCTCTATAGTGACAACTGGTTCAGGGGTACCCTCAGTCTTGGAATGCCAGGGCTGGACAGAGTCACTGGGACCACCTACTCTATAGATGAGGAATCTAAGTGGCTAGCTCAGGGTGACACCCAGGATCACTGGCAGAGCCTGGACCAAAACTAGCTCTCCAGAGGCCCAGTGCTTCTTCCAGGCCATGGTGCAAACAGAAAATCCCCACACAGAAAAGTCAGAGCTCTGCATACCTCCTCTGCAACAAAGTCCATGGTATCAAATGTAATCCGGCCTTGCTTCTTTTTCTGAAAGAAAGGAGGCAGGGAGAGGAGAAAGAATCAGCAAGACTACTCCTGGAATGCAGAATTCCATCTGAAATCTTCCTATGTACCTGGCCCACTGTGGTGTGCAGGAAGCCATGGGAAATCTCCTATCACCTGGTCCTCCATGCCTTTGCTCAAAAGCCCAATCAGTACTACATAGTGTCCAGCATTATTGTGAAGGTAGAGAAGGGAAGAGAGGGTACAGAGAAAACAGAGAAGGATGGTGAGAGAAAAGGAAAAGGGAGCCGGGCGTGGTGGCACACGCTTGTAATCCTAGTACTTGGGAGGCTGAGACAGGATGACTGCGGGTCCGTGGCCAGCCTCAGCTACTTACTGAGGCTCTCCACAACTTAGTGAGACCCTGTTTCAAAATAAAGAATAAAAATAGGGCTGGGGGTGTAGCTCAGAGGTAGAATGCCCCTGGGTTCAATCCCCAGTACCGCAAAAAAAAAAAAAAAAAAAAAAAAGGAAAAGGGAAAGGAAGTAACCCAATAGTTGAGTGTGGTGGCACACACCTTTAACGCCTATAATCCCAGTACTTGGGAGGCTGAGACAGGCGGATTACAGGTTCGAGGGCAGCCTCAGCAATTTAGTGAGACCCTGATTCAAATAAAAAAAATAGGGCTGAGAGTTTAGCTCAGAGGTAGAATGCCCCTAGGTTCAATCCTAGGTACCAAAAAAAAAAAAAAGGTAACCAAACAAGAACATATAGTAAGGATAAAAATGAAGGAACAAACTTTGTTTTTTGTCTTAAAACAGATTAATCTGGAGCCGAGCATGGTGGCGCACGCTTGTAATCCTAGTAATTGGGAGGCTGAGACAGGAGGATCGCAGGTTCAAAGCCAGGTTCAGCAATTTAGCGAGACCCTCAGCAACCTAGTGAGATCCTGTTTCCAAACAAAAAATAAAAAATAGGTCTGGGGGTGTAGCCCAGAGGTAGAATGCCCCTGGGTTCAATCCACAGTACCAAAAAACAAACAAAAAAACCAGATTAATATGAATTACTTTTTTTTTCTTTTGTACTGAAGATTGAACCCAGGGGAATTCTACCTCCAAGCTATACCCCCAGCCATTTTTATTTTGAAACAGTCTCACTAAATTGCTGGCCTCTACTTGCAATCCTCCAGTCTCAGCCTCTGAAGTACTGGGATTATAGGCGTGCACCACCATGCCCAGCTAATCTGAATGCCTTTTTTTTTTTTTTTTTTGTACTGGGGATTCAACCCAGGAGGCATTCTACTCCGAGCTACACCCCCAGCCCTATTTTTATTTATTTATTTATTTATTTTATTTATTTATTTATTTATTTATTTATTTATTTATTTATTTTATTTTGGAACCGGGGATTGAACCCAGGGGCATTCTACCTCCAAGCTACACTCCCAGCCCTATTTTTTCTATTCTTTATTTTGAAACAGGGTCTCACTAAGTTGCAAAGGCCCTCACTAAGTAGCTGAGGCTGGCCACGAACCTACGATCCTCCTGTCTCAGCCTCCCAAGTACTGGGATTACAAGTGTGCGCCACCACGCCTGGTTCCCCAGCCCTGTTTTTTATTCTTTATTTTGAAACAGGGTCACTAAGTTGTGGAGGACCTCACTAAATAGCTGAGGCTGGCCACGAACCCACGATCCTCTTGTCCCAGCCTCCCAAGTACTGGGATTACAAGCGTGGGCCACCATACTTGGCCTGAATGTCTTTTGAAGGAGCATGTCCTTCTCTCCAGCTGGCCCACAGGTGGTACTCCCTGCTATTTCTTAACTCAGCCACACAAACTAGTTAGATCACCTTCTGGTCCTTAGAAACCACCTTCCTATCCATATTGACACCACCCACTCCCTTCTCATCAGCCGCTATCCTTCAGAAACCATTTTGGGAAATTTCTTGGAACGAATCACTAGATGTAGGGGTAGGTGGGTCTAATAACTCTTGGTACAAGAGGAAAATGGGCAGGACTTGCCCAGGTATTATTTGGAGAAAAACTGAAGCCCTGGGTAACACACCAAGTAGCAATGAAGATGCCTTCGAGACAAGTTAACAGAATAGTGACCAACTTTTCACCATTTCTGAGCCAAAAATGGTTTATGATCTATTTTATTTTATTTTTGGTACTGGGGATTGAACCAAGGAATATTTTACCTCTGAGTTACATCCCCAGACCTTTTTAGTTTGAAACAGGGTCTCACTAAGTTGTTGAGGGCCTCGTTAAGTTGCTGAGGCTGTCCTCAAACCTGTGATCCTCCTGTCTCAGCCTCCCAAGTCCTGGGATTACAGGCATGTGCCACTATGCCTGGGTTGTTTTCTTCATTTAAGTGGGGGGATCGGAAAGAAAGCAAAAATGGTATGTAGTTTGTGGTATTCAGAACACCCTGGTTCTGTTGTGACTTCTGGATTCCTTCAGCTCTTGTGATAATGGAGTGTAGGCCATGTCGTCCTTACTTCTGAGTTTCTTTCCACATGGAGGAAGGTGTATTAGAGAACACCACTAGCCTCTCTCCTTCCACACGGAGAAGGAGGGGTAAACTCCTTGGTGAGTATGGAAGGAGAAACTGGGCATGATCATCTCCTTTTCCTTCCCTCTGAGCTCATATTATGTGTTCGTGTGCGTGTGTGTGCGTGCATGTGTGTGTGCATGTCTGTGTGTGTATGTGTGTGTGCATGTGTGTGTATCTGTGTGTCTGTGTGTGTGTGTGCACATGCAGTGTATGTGTGTGTGTCTGTGTGTGCATACGTGCGTGTGTGTGTGTGCGTGTGCATGTGTGCGTCTGTGTGTGCGCATGTGGGTGTGCGTGTGCATCTGTGTGTGCGTGTGCGTCTGTGTGTGCATGCGCGTGTGTATGTGTGCATGTGTGTGTCTGTGTGTGTTTTACTGGTGATTGAAGCCAGGGGCATTCTACCTTTGAGCTACACTCACAGCCCTTTTGTTTTTGAAACAAACTGAGGGTCTTGCTAAGTTGCTGAGGCTGACCTTGAGCCTTCAATCCTCCTGTTTTAGCCTCCCCAGTACTGGAATTGCAGGCGTATGCCACTGCAGCTCTGAGCTCGTAGTCTGCTCTGTCCTTCTTTCCCTGGGGATCAGGGCAGCAGGCCCTGCTACTGCACTATTGCACTGGAGGCCTATCTCATCCAGTGCTGCCCGTCACTAGGCGTGAAAGGCTAATTATGGGGTTCAGTATTAGGTAACCCTCTTGCTTGATGATATGTCACACCCTCTCCAATATAACTGTGTCATTAATAAAGGTGACAATTGGATCTCCCATCTGCTTTACCCTTGGTCTTCTCAGTTTTGCTTTGTTTTGTTTTTTTTTTTTTTTTTTTGCGGTACTGGGGATTGAACCCAGGGGCATTCTACCTCTGAGCTACACCCCCAGCCCTATTTTTTATTCTTTATTCTGAAACAGGGTCTCACTAAGTTGCAGAGGGCCTCACTAAGTAGCTGAGGCTGGTGGCAAACCGGGATCCTCCTGTCTCAGCCTCCCAAGTACTGGGATTACAAGCGTGCGCCACCACGCCCGGCATCTCAGTTGGTTCTGAGCATGGCCTGGGATGTGGGGTGCTACTTATTGGATTCCCTAAATTCTGATAATCCTGCTGAGCCCAGCTGCTTACATCCCAGAAGGAGAAGATAGGGTGCCTTCTGTTAGCAGACTCAATGATTTGATATTCCCGGAATCCCCTGAGCCCTTGGCGGAACATCTTACACACTCGGATCATCACCATGATATCCAGGGTGAGCTGGTAGAGCCCCTGTGGAAACAAATCAAACAAGATCAATGGAAGCCATCTGTTCTCAACCGTCAACAGCAGACTGGATGGTGCTGAACAAGATGAAACTGAACAGGCATGGTGGGGAATACCTGTAATCCTAGTAGTTGGGAGGCTGAGACAGGAGGAACGGAGGTTCGCAGGCAGCCTCAGCAACTTAGTGAGACCCTGTTTCAAAACTTAAAAAAATAGCCAGGAGTGGTGGCGCACGCTTGTAATCCCAGTACTTGGGAGGCTGAAACAGGAGGATCGGGGTTCGCGGCCAGCCTCAGCTACTTAGTGAGGCCCTGCGCAACTTAGTGAGACCCTGTTTCAAAATAAAGAGTAAAAAATAGGGCTGGGGATGTAGCTTGGAGGTAGAATGCCCCTGGGTTCAATCTCCGGTACCGCAATAATAATAATAATAATAATAATAATAAAATAAAATACAATAGGGCTGGGTGTGTAGCTCAGAGGCAGAATGCCCCTGGGTTCAATCCCCCCCACCACTAAAAACAAACAACAACAACAACAACACAGCGACCTGCTGGAGTGAAGTTTGCATTTTCAGGAAGTTTGAAAGCCTGTTGAAATTATGTTGGTAGCTTGAAACTGGCCACAGTGAAGGTATTTATGCCACAGAAATTGGCAAATAGTACAAATCAGGGCATTCTTCACCTCAGTCGTTAAACATTTACCAGAACACCACTAGCTAAATGTCAAATCTTTCACTTCCATTCAGAAAATAAAAAGCACAAGTAACTGCAGGCAGTGTGGGGGTGATAGAGCCTGGACTTCGGAGTCAGATGGAACTGGAGAAAGTGATCAGAAAGATGCGACATTGCGGTTGTTCTGTTTTGTTTTGGTGCCGGAGATTGAACCCAGGAGCATTCTACCTCTGAGCTGTTTTATTTCTTATTTCCTATTTTATTTCTTATTTTGAAACAGAGTCTCACTAAGTTGCTGAGGCTGGCTGCGAACCTGCAATCTTCCTGTCTCAGCCTCCCAAGTACTGGGATTACAGGCGTGTGTCACCACATGCAACAACATTGCTGGTTTTGAAGATGGAGGAAGGAGCCACAAGCCAAGGGATGTGGGTGGCCTTTAGAAGCAAAAAAAGGTAAGGAGATGGATTCTTTCCTTCAGCCCTGAGAAAAGAATGTGGCCCTACTGACACTTTGATTCTATTTCTATTTGGTTTTTTATTCTTGCTATGCTGGGTATGGAACCCAGGGCCTTGCACATGCTAGGCAAGCATTCTACCACTGAATGATATTCCCATTCCCTGTACCTTTGTGTGGGTGTGGGTGTGTGTGTGTGGGGGGGTGTGTTTGTGTGTGTGTGGGTGTGTGTGTGTGGTACTGGGGATTGAACACAGTCACGTTCTGCCTCTGAGCTACCTCCCCAATCCTATTTTATTTTTTATTTTGAAACAGGGTCTCACTAAATTGTGGAGGGCCTCACTACAAGTTGCTGAGGCTAGCTGCAAACCTGTAATCCTCCTGTCTCAGCCTCCCAAGTACTGGGATTACAGGCATGTACTTCCATGGCCACCTGTCACTTTAATTTTAGCTCAAGGAGACCTGTGTTAGACTTGTAACCTACAGCAGGGTAAGATAATAAGTTTGCCTTATTTTAAACCATTATATTGTGATAATTTGTTACTACAGCAATGTAAAACTAATATAACATCTAATCCAAGATGAGCTACCTATTTCTTCCCTGGGAACTTGGATCTTAACTGAGGACAAATCAGACTCTCTGCCCCAAACTGAATTTGGGAGTAAGAGTGGCCACTTCTACTATCCAAGCAAATATGGAGGACAGGAGAAAATCCAGACTCTAGAACAATCTACAAGTCAACAAATCTATTTCTTCAAAAGTCAGTCTCCACTGGGCATGGTGGTGCACGTCTATAATCCCAGTCCTTGGGAGGCTGAGACAGGAGGATTGCAGGGTTGAAGCCAGCCTCAGCAATTTAGCGAAGTTTTTAGCACCTCAGTGAGACTGTGTTTCCAAATAAAAATAAAATAGAGCTGAGGGTGTAGCTGAGGGATAGAATGACCCTGGGTTCAATCCCCAGCACCACACACACACACACACACACACACACACACACACACACACACACA
>PVJS01040115.1:0-18594 GCA_004027185.1 Glis glis | reverse complement strand
GCAACTTCATGAGACCCGGTTTCAAAATAAAGTATAAAAAATAGGGCCAGGGGTGTCGCCCAGAGGTAGAACGCCCCTGGGTTCCATCCCCGGTACCACAAAAAAAAAAAAAAAGAAGCTCTTCAGAGAAACGGCGAAGTTGGAGGCCGACGATCTCAGACGAGAGCAGATGCGTTTTCTTCGGAAAGAGTCGCGCATCCCTTTACGCGGCTTTCTCCTTCTTTAATCTAAGTCCTGCACCTATCAGAACCCTGCTGCTTACATTTAGGGCAGGACTTTCTGTTTAATCTGCTGTTACACACCCAAAGTCACATGATCTTGGTGTGTCGTGATCCAGTCAAGTTGACAAATTAGATTAACTATCACACCTGCCCTCCCGACGCCCATCGTGACCACCCTCCAACTGTTCTCTGGTTGTCAATCACTCTGGGTCTCTGCTACATCTTCCCTCCTGTCTGGCATATTTGCAAAAGAAAAAAGATAAAAGCATTGAAATAGGAAAAAGAATTGACACCAACAAATGACCTGGGGCTGGGGGCGTATCCAGTGGTACAGTGCTTGCCTAGCATGGGTGAAGCCCTAGGTTCAATCCCCAGTACCACCAAAAAAATTTAAAAAACACACAGAATGTCAAGAAAATGGCGGCAAGTGGCTTTAAGGAACTCAAAAGAATATCAGAGTAAACGAAGATGAAAATGGAGCTACAGATGGCTTTTGCAAGAACGGTTTCCATGGAGTAGTAGATATACAATCCTATTTGCAGAGGTAGAGAAGGAATACTAGTAGTGAAGGTAACAGTATTTTTAAAGAGATTTTTTTCTAAAGAAATATGATTGTAATTATCTTGACTTTGGAAAAGGCTAAAATTAATAGTCAGAGGTTTGACTTTGAATGCAATAATTTGAGTAAGTGAAAGCCAATAACTCTGTCCTGGTCAGAGAGACCTGACCACAGGAGTGGTGGAATTCTAGCATTATCAAACTTTATCTCTCTTCTTAAGTACAATGAACTATTTACGCCTGTAATAATTAGACTACCAGTTCTCTGAACTAATCTTAGAAATAAGTACCCAATGAAAATGCAGTCCCTTCTTTTTCTGTAGCGACCTGAGACAATGAGTGGCCAGTGCCAGGCGTGGTGGCGTACACCTGTAATCCCAGAATTTGGGAGGCTAAGACAGGAGGATGACAGATTCAAGCCCAGCAGGTTTGAGGTCAGCCTTAGCAACTCAGCAAGGCCCTCAGCAACTTAGTGAGACCCTGCTTCAAAACAGAAAATAAAACAGGACTGAGGATGCAGCTCAGAGGTAGAGCATCCCTGGGTTCAATCCCCAGGACCACAGTAAAAATTTTTATAAAATATTTTTTTAAAATGAGAGGCCAATGGCCGGGCGTGGTGGTGCATGCTTGTAATCCCAGTACTTTGGGAGGCCGAGACCGGAGGTTCCGGGTTTGTGGCCAGCCTCAGCGCTCTCTCTCTCTCTCTCTCTCTCCCTCTCTCCCTATCTCTCTCTCTCTACTTAGTGAGGCCCTCCGCAACTTCGTGAGACCTGGTTTCAAAGTAAAGTATAAAAAATAGGGCCGGGGGTGTAGCGTGGAGGTAGAACACCCCTGGGTTCAATCCCCAGTACCACAAAAAAAAAAAAAATGAGAGGCCAATGAATAATAAAACATGTACAATTTCAGATGGAAGGGAGAGAAGAAGATCATTGGAACTGTTGATTTCATGAGACCAAAACGACTCCCTTTAATATCAAGGTTAACCTGCATAATCAAGATGATTAGCCAGGAGTCAGCATGACGGGCACATTTAGCACCAGTCATGTGCATCCTAGAGAATGCCCAGCCCACGAGAAGATCCCACCTCAATGATTCTCCCAAGGCTCTGAGTGATCCAGCCAGCCACGGACTCCTCCACTAATGAGGTCAGAACCCTCACGGTCTGACCTTCCCCAAAGCCCCACCTCTGAGCACGTGAGACTTGGGAACCTTCTAGACCCAAACCACAACAGTCTCATCAAAGGCAAGGGAGCATGATCAAGATGCAGGGATGTGAGCTGGCACAAGAGGCCGGGATCTGATAAGGCAGATCTTACAAATGTCTTCATTTCAGCTCACAGAGTAATGTTTAGATTTTTTTTTTTGAGACAAATTGCTCATATGCAGCCAAGAGTCTGTTCTCTCTCATGTTCTGAATTACTTTTTTTGGCTAAATATTCCCAGAAAATACATGCATAGTTCTTTTCTGTTTAAAGAAATAGCGAGGTCCAAAGAGCAAGACCCAGGAAAGCAGCTAAATTGATATTTGGTAGGTTTCGGGGTTAAAGTGACAAATTTGAGCCCTGTGTGGTGGAGCACTCCTGTAATCTCAGTATTTGGGAGGCAGAGACAGGAGGATCTCAGGTTTGACGCCAGCCTCAGCAACTTAGCAAGACTCTCAGCAACCTAGCGAGACCCTGCTTCAAAATAAAAAATAAAATAGGGCTGCAGGTGTAGCTCAGAGGTAGAAAGCCTCTAGGTTTCATCCCCAACACAAGAAAGAAAGAGGGAGGAAAGAAAGAGAGAGGGGGGAGGGAAGGAAGGGATTCATGTCACTCTTGCTTTTCAAACTTCTTTCTTTCTTTTTTTTTTTTTTTGTGGTACCGGGGATTGAACCCAGGGGCATTCTACCTCCGAGCTACACCCCTGGCCCTATTTTTTATCCTTTATTTTGAAACTGGGTTTCACGAAGTTGCGGAGGGCCTCACTAAGTAGCTGAGGCTGGCCGCGAACCCGGATCCTCCGGTCTCTGCCTGCTAAGTACTGGGATTACAAGCGTGCGCCACCACGCCCGCCTTCAAACTTCTTTAACTTCAAGTTTTATCTGCATTTTCATCATTCCGCTTTCTCTCCCAGTCCCTTCTCAACACAACTTCTCATAGACTGTTTCACTTAAATGTGTAATGACACAGATATATGTAATATAATATGTATATGTAATATATGTAATAACACAGATGTAACGTATATGTAATAACACAAATGTGGTAAACATGTAATAACACAAATTTCTAGATGTAATTATACAGATGTAATGTGTATGTAATAACACAGATGCAAGTATATGTAATAACACCGATGTGGTAAATATTTATTCACCAGCAAAAAGGCTGTTATTTGCCACGCACTATGCTGGGAACTGGAAACACTAAATTAAAAGATAGTCTTCATGGGGTTTATAATCGAATGTGGCAACACTTAAAATTCCTAAGTGATTGCCAGATCTTGCCTCCATCTGCCCTTCCGTCCCTTCACTCTGCATACATATTTATAACCCACCATCCTCTCCTGTCACATGTACGCAGGATGGGGACATAACCAGTAAAATTTTAATGGATGGGTTCAGGAACCAGCCATGCAGGGACTGTCAAAACGCTAACATTCGATGTGAAGGCTCCTCCTTCACAGTCAACAATTCAAAGTAAGAGATTTAAGGTTCTCCAGCAAATCAAGAGGGCATCTGAAGCACCCAAGTTGTCTCTCAGAGTAGGGATGACTAGAATGAAGGGGGAGAAGGCATACAAACACCTGTTCTGGCTCCTTAGCACCTGTGTTTCTCAGTCTCTACCAGTTGGGAGTGACAGGGTGTCACATTTATAGAAACACAGAAGTTTTCTAACTCTTCCTTCACCTATTATTGAATACCTTCTGGGTCCCCTTAAGAGCTTTCCCTAGCACTCCCCGCCCCCGACAATTCCCCACTGGTATGGTTAAGTGAGGCTCTCTCAGGCACCTCCCCTCCTCCCCCCCCCCCCGGGCCTCAGGTCTGGCTCTGAGGGGTGACACCAGGCAGCCTAGGTCCCTGGGAACCCAGGTGAATGTGTGATTTCCCTGAGGCTGCCTCTGGTGACATCTTTTGTCAATGTCTGCAGAAGTCATGCTGTGCTCACCGTGTGCTCACCAATATGGCTGGTGGCCTCCCCTGCTGACCACCCTCCCCTGCTGACCGCCCGGTGCCCTCCAGAGAGCAGTGGCATCCCGTGTTCTCTGCTGTGGTGAATAAAACGGACTGCCTCACCTGTGTCACACCCTGCTAAATAGACCATGCAGGGACTGTCAAGACGCTAACAGTAGATGTGAAGCCTCCTCGTTCACAGTCAACAATACAAAGTAAGAGATTTAAGGTTATTCATCAAATCAAGAGTTTATTTGTGAGTAGTTCCGAATGCTGCACCATGCACAAGACAAGTAAGAAACAAAGTACTGGCTTGTTTGCATGGAAATCTGCAGAACACGGGGCCTCTGGATGATTATGTTGGAAAGCCCAGTGGGGAGGCCAAAGCTGGGGCTCCCAGCTCGCCTAGATCTCGGGCATGCACGCAGAGACGTAACAGGGTCTGCAAACCTGACTCCAGCACCACTGACACAAACGGGCCTGCCTCAGACACCCAGGTCCCTGCAGTACAGGGAGAGCGTGGAGGAGGATGGACTGAAGCCGCTCATCAGCAGGACGGCTGTGTGGAAGCATTGCCTAAAGATGGAGCAAGAAATAACCTGGGACAGTGTGCCTGGTTAGCACACCAAGATATTCACATTAGGCAATTTGGCTTGCCCGTCTCCCTCCTACCTTGTGCCGCTCCGGCCTGGAGGGTTCTTTGCTCGACATGGGCTGCCGAGACAAAGCTTCCGCGTGGCTCCATGAGGACCAAGGAGACATTAGGGAGCTTCCTCACTATGCATGAGCAGGTATCCTTAATCTCATGTGCATCCTTTTCTTTAAATGCACTTTTATAGCTGGGTGTGCTGGTGCACGCTTGTAATCCCAGTACTTGGTTGGTTGAGACAAGAGGATTCAAGTTCGCCGCCAGCCTCAGTTACTTAATGAGGCCCTCCACAACTTAGTGAGACTTTGTTTCAAAATAAAGAATAAAAAATAGGGCTGGGAGTGTAGCTCGGAGGTAGAACACCCCTGGGTTCAATCCCCAGTACTGCAAAAAAGAAAATACACTTTTATTGGTGCATTGTAATTATACATCATAATGAGGTTCAGAGTGATGCGAACATGCATGCACACAGCACTTGGTGTGTTTCCCTTCGGATCTCTCCCTGCTCCCTCCCCCTCCCCATACATGTTATTGAGGCTGGTGTTGATAGTTTCATATATGTACATAGCATTATTTGAACTGTTTCCTTCAAGTCTCCTTCCCCTCCCCCACTTCCCTCTCTTAAATCCCCTTCCACTATTTTACTGGAATCATTCTTCATTTATCCAAAGTCTCTTTTGTTTCCCAATTTCTCTCTAGCTTCCTCATTTGAGAGAAAACATACAACCCTTCACTTTCTGAAACTAGCTAATCTCACTCAGCCTAACGTTCTCTAGTTCCATCCATTTTCTGGCAAATGACATATTTTTGTTCTCCTTTATAGCTGAGTAAAATTCCATTGTGTGTATATACCACAGTTCCGTTATCCCTGCATCTGTTCACGGACACCTAGGCTGGTTCCATAATTTGGTGGCTATTGCCACATGTATTCTTTACATTGCTTATTAACTGAAACATAGTAAAATAAAGTAATAGTCACAGTGAACCCATCAAAGGCATTTTCCTGCTAATCCTAAATCTAGATCCATCTTTCATGCCTGGTCTAGCTCACAAGACCTTCTTCTGAAGATAAGCTGTGGGCCCTTCCCATGGTCAACACTGGAGACCAAAAGTGGTCAGGGAGTAAAGAATTGGTGGTCCCTGTGAACGCCCTGTCCACTAGTACACGAATCTCAGTGGGCAAAGTTCCACCCGACAGTTAGCTACTGCACCCCTACTCCCTTCGGCAGGAATGAGAAACCAGGAGTGTTCCCTAGGGGACAGGAGGAACAAAATTCACTCAACCCTCAAAGTCCTTATGCACCAAGACATGAACATAAGGAAAGAGGCACAGATCTTCCTCCCTACAGGTTTCAAACAAGTGAACACCTGTACCTTCAGTAACACTTAAGTCTTGAAGAAACTTCATTGTCAGCTTCGCTGGTGGCCGCCCTCTCAAAAGCTCAAGACAACCCGAGCAGGCAGTCCCTGGGATGGTCTGAGCAAGGTGTCTAAAATCACCTTCTCCCTCTCAGTGACTGGGGTTGTGCCCTACCAACACCCATGCGTCCTGACACACTGCCTTTCCAGGAATATTCTTTCTCAAGCGGGCTCTTAACATTCAAATAGACTCCTGGCGATCTCCCATTCCAGCCTTCCAGGCAGCCCTGGAAGCATCTTAATTTAGGGTGAGCACATCATTTCTGCTGCAAAATCAAGATCTGCAATAGTCTAGCAATGCATATATATATATATATATATATATATATATATATACATATACCATATATATACATATACCTATATAGGTATGTATATATGTATACACACACACACACACACACACACACATATGCACACATGCACATAGATGATAAGGTAGACAGATGGATAGACAGAATGGACAAAAAGTGTCCTACCATAAAACAACCAAAGCATTTGGGCCAAAAACTTCATAGAAATGTAAAAAGTAACATATGCAGCCCCTGATCTCTTTCACTAAGAAATGTACTCTGGGATTATTCTCGAAGTTCACATAACTGTTGGCTAGGGAAATGCCTTTTGTGGGTCGAATCTTAAATTCTGGACTGTTGCTTTAAAAATTTTTAGTTGTTTTTGTTTTAATGATATAATTAGTGGAGCTGAGTGACAACCTAGGTACGTTGCCTCTGGACTTCAATATTTGCATATTGTCTTCGATGTGTCTGCAATTACTGTACTTTTATATTTCTGAAATTATAAGGTCTTAATTGCACTTACTAAAGTGAGATCAAAAACAGCAAGCATTTTGATTAGCTTTCTTTGTAAAGGAATAAAATACCCTAGAATTAAAGACTTTTCCCTCACTTGCTCAGGATAAAGGAGACAGAGCTCTGGGATAGAGTGGGAAAATTAAGTTCTAAATAAACCTGGTGTAACAGAACACTGGTCCTGGTAAATACTTTGCAAGGAAGTGTCATCATTCAGTTTAAATAAAAAACTGAGAAACATAATAACATTAAATGATCTTGGATCAGATGGTCCTTGTGTGAATTGTATCATCAGCCCCCATTCTTTACACCTGCTCCCTGTATCCACACCTTTTACCATGTGACTTTGCAATCATTCATGCTAAAAACATGACTTACTTCGGCCAGTAGACGAGTGAGGTGGAAATGAAATTGGGCCCGCTCCTTCCTAAACTTTAAAGGGTTTTGTGAGTTTCTGACTGTATTGGTGTGTTTTTGCCATCTCTGTGAGAAGTGCTTGAGCTTGCCCACTGGTCCCAACAGATAATGAATAACATGAGGAGCAGAGCCACCCAGGCAAGATGCTCCAGGCAGCCAGTATAGATCACCTGAGCCCCAGCCAACCCATGGACAACATCAGTGAGCCCAGCCAAGATCAGCAAAGTCACCAGCCCATCCCAGGCTACATCAGCTGACGCCCAGCTGGTCTTCGCATACATGAGAAAAAATAATGCTATGATTATAGGTCATACGATGTCATGGTTGTTTGTTATGTGATAATTAATGGATATATTCTAAATTCTAATTAATAGAATGTGTGAACTTTGGGAATATTTGCTTAAATTTCTAAATTTAATAATTTGGGAATTTGTTTCTTGGTAAAAGCGAACTTCTAACTCCTCTTGAAATTAAAGTTGCCAGATAGAAGCAAAACTCTAGACTTTAAAACCAATGTGTAAATAAATAAATAAAAGCAATGTGTGATGAAGTTGTCAGATACATTGTTTTTACAATGTATTTGAAAGGCAGATGAGTTGTAAGAAAGCAAAAAAAATCTAAGGGGCTAGACAAAGCTGAGAAACAAAAATCAAGATATTATGTGTAATTATAATGCATCAATACAATTTTTATATAATAATTGAAAGACTATTAGGTGAATTATGTAGAATTATTATTAATTTTTTTTTTTTTTTTGCGGTACTAGTGATTGAACCCAGGGGCATTCTTCCTCCAGGCTCCACCCCAGCCCTATTTTTTATTCTTTATTTTGAAACAGGGTCTCAATAAGTTGTGGAGGGCCTCACTAAGTAGCTGAGGCTGGCTGCAAACCCTGATCCTCCTGTCTCAGCCTCCCAAGTACTGGGATTACAAGCGTGTGCCACCATGCCCGGCTGTAGAATTATTTTTAAAAGAAAAAGATAGAATGATAATCCATTGATCCTGTGGCAGAACACTGAGCCATTGATAGATTTACAATTTATCAATGCCCCAGTCTTGTTCTATCATTTTTCTAAGGAAGATTTTGTCCCAACTCCCTGACCATTTCACAGCCCACCAACTCAGGAAGAGATCTCTGAATTGCATAATCCAGGCAAACTCTCTAGGAGGCAAAGATACAGTGATAGCAACTGAATGGTTGCTTTTAACAATTCACTTAAGTACTATGTTAATGTGGTCACTACCGAAGCAAAGAATCAATAAGAAGAAAATAAGACAACATCTATGGCTCACCTCTCCAAGCCATTTCCATAAGCCAGTCACTAGCATGAATAAGAAAGTACATCCTAGTCTCTTAGAATCTCATTAAATAGAGTTTTATTTGTGCTAATTTTTAGAAGTCTTTTTCTTGTCTAGATTGAAATAGAACCATTCCACAGGCATCATCTTAACAAATAATGTAAAATTGTTTATGTAAATTAAATCAGGCTATTAATGTTTTATCTGATAACAAGGTACCTTCGATTAATAATTGTCAAAAGCTATTTTTTAAAAGTGGCGTTTCCTTGCTCTGTTTTACATTAATTGTTGCAACCTCAGCTCTGTGCAGGCTTATTAAGAAATTAAATCTTTATGAATATAAAATGAATTCAGAAGAATAAAAGATGAGAAAGCTAATTGATACATGCAACGTAGCTTAGTATTTTATATTTAAAATCCATTAAAAGTAACCTGAAGCCTGGTGTGGTGGCACATGCCTGTATTCCCAGTTCTTGGGAGGCTGAAACAGGAGGATTGCAGGTTGGAAGCCAGCCTCAGCAACTTAGCAAGGCTCTTAGCAACTTAGTGAGACCCTGTTTCCACACTAAAAATAAAATAGGGCTGGGGGTGTAGCTCAAAGATAGAAAAAGGAGGAAAAATAATCTGAACTGTTTCCTCCCTCAAGCCTCCTTTTGCCCCTCCTCACCTCCCTTCCCCTCCACACAGATCAAATAATATTATGTCCATATATGAAGGTATCAGTACCAATCTCACTAACATGTACAGGGAGAGGGAGGATAGCTAGGCGGGATGCAGAGGGGAGCACTCCAAGTGATGTGTGCATATATGAACGTATCACTTTGAATCTCACTATAATGTATAATTTCAATGCACCAATAAAATTATTTTTAAAAAGCAACCTAAAACATTCAAATTTCTGTAAAATGTGAACATACAACAAATCTTTCTTTAGAAATCAGAATTACTACTGTTTCATTCATTGGACACGACATGATGATATGTATAAAATTTAGTAGAAATCTGTCAAAGACCACCTTGTCCATAAAAATCTGTTTTTCATCATGAATCATTTTATTTTTTCAAAAAATATTTATTGAGCTCCATCTCAATCAGGCCTGTGCAGGGGTCAGATGGCATACGCAGGGCATTTTAAGAGGGGAATCATTACAAAATGATGGGCAGGGTACAGGGAAACTATAGAAAGTAGTACCATAATGTGGGACTCAAAACAGAAGATCTGGAGCCGGGCGTGGTGGCACACTTCTGTCTTGAGATTTCTTATCATTTTCAGGAAAAAAATTAATTTTTCCCCTTATCCTTACATGCCTATCAGTTTCTGTAAAGATGCCCTGGAATCCAATCTTGCCTTTTAAACCTGTGTTTTAACGCTAACTCTGCTATCATCTATTTGAATTTAGGCAAGTGGGTATGGACTCCACCCTTTCTTTCTTTTATGCTAATTGTGGGTGATAGATTAGACACTCTCTAAATCTCCTTCAGGGGCTATTATTCCACACGTGGTTTTTCTTATCAAAGTATACCTTCCAATAAATCTCTGTTTAATTCAGATCAAATAATCTGCCTGAAAGCCAGATTCATTCTTTCGATTTACCTTTCCTCATTTGAGTAGCATCTCTTGGTCCTGGCCTTAATGTCTTAAGCTTAGAGAATGCTGAATAACTGATGGATGGATTTAATACAGTTAGAAAGACTACAATAGGATAATATTACCTAGTTCACCCCCTCTGGATTACTCTCTACTAATCTTCAGCGATTCACTAAAGAAAATAGCACTTACAGACAATTACACTGTGTATTAGCGCCTCAAGCCTTCCTGCTTAGAAGCTCATTTAATATATATATATACTTTTATATATATACTTTTATATATGTATACTTTATATATGTAGGTGTATATATATACTTTTATTTATTTTATTTTTTTTTTGCGGTACCGGGCATTCTACCTCCGCGCTACACCCCCGGCCCTATTTTTTATACTTTATTTTGAAACCAGGTCTCACGAAGTTGCAGAGGGCCTCACTAGGTAGAGAGACAGAGAGAGATACAGGGAGAGAGAGAAAGAGCTGAGGCTGGCCGTGAACCCAGATCCTCCGGTCTCCGCCTCCCAAAGTACTGGGATTACAAGCGTGCGCCACCACGCCCGGCCTATATATACTTTTAGTAATGCGTTGTAGTCTCACATCATAATGTAGTTCAGAGTGATAGGGACACACGTGCACACAGCACTTGGTGAGCTTCCCCTGGAAACCTCATTATATCTTCAAGATTCCTTCCCTAGTATATTTTCTTTCCAGATCACAAGTAAGTGTATTTTAATTATAAGAAGTTTGAATATTAGAGAAACGCACCAGTTTGGAGGTATTTACAGTCAGTGTTTTTACTCTATACCGCATTACATATTTGTGATTATGCTGGAAGATTATTACATCATTTCCTTCCCATATAACATTATAATGACATCCTCACCCTTTAAGTAGTCTTTGGAACCAGATATAAATCATCATTGATCCTTTCCTGAGGAACTTGTCTTTTCTGAGAGAGCTATTTTATCAAGAACTTAGAGATGCAGAACCTTAACCGCAGAGGTGATATAAGCTGATATTTAAGATGACTTTGACGCCTCCCAACCTAACTTTCCCACTGAAATATAAAGTCAATGTCCCCAAAAAGATGATGTTGGTGATCAGAGATTGTGACAAATAACACAATCAATTTGTCATTTCAAATGACAAAGACACATAAAAATATAAATGATAGATGGCTGAATGAGTGATGGATGGATCTGAAGAATGTGAGCCAGGCTGGTTTTTTTCCATTTGGGTAAATAGCCTAAATCTGTATTAGAGACACTGTAATTTGGATCTGGGCGTCCTCCCAGAGGCCCGTGTGTGAAAGTCTTAGTCCACAGCTCGGCACTACTGGGAGGTCGTGGAAACTTTAAGAGGGGCTAGGGAGAGGTCTTTGGGTTATTGATGGCGTGCCCTTGAAGGGACAGTGGGATCCTGCTCTTCCTCCCTCTTCCCCCAGCACCTGGCTGGGAGGTCATCAGGCCATTTCCAACCTGTACTCCCACCAGGAAGTACCAGCACAGGCCCACAGCAACGGGGCCAACTGGTCAGGAACTGAAACCACCAACACTGTAAGCCAAATTAAGCCTCTTGCCTTTATAGGTTGATTGTTTTGGTTTTATTTTTATTTATTTGTTTTGGTACTGGGGATTGAACCCATGGGCATTCTACCTCTGAGCTACCCCTCCCAGTCCTGTATGTATGTATGTATGTATGTATTTACTTATTTATTTATTTTGTGGTACTGGGGATTGAGCCCAGGGACATTCTACCTCTGAGCTATATACCCCCGGTCCTTTCTTTCCTTCTTTCTTTCTTTCTTCTTTACTTTCTTGCTTTCTTTCTTTCTTTCTTTCTTTCTTTATTTATTTATTTATTTATTTATTTAGTGGTACTGGGGATTGAGCCCAGGAACATTCTACCTTGGAGCTACAACCCCAGCCCTTTTTATTATTTTGTTTTGAAACACAGCCTCACTAGATTGCTGAGAATCTCACGACATTGGTGAAGCTGTCCTCAAACCTACAATTCTCCTGTCTCAGCCTCCCAAGTATTGAGATTACAGGCATGTGTCACCACATCTGGCTCCTTTATTTATTTTTTAAATTTTGAAACTGGGTCTTGATAAGTTGCTGAGGCTGGCCTCAATCCTCCAGTCGCATCCTCCCAAGTACTAGGATTATAGGCCTGCACTACCCTGCCCGGCTAAATTGATTGTTTTGAATGTTTTGTTATGCAAATGTAAAGCCGACTAACGGGAAGGACCATGTCTGGAAAGAGACTGAAAACTTGACATTTCCTTGGATGCTTCAGAGCTAGAACAGGAAGCCTGATGGTTCTTTCCAGATCATCTGATCAGAAAATGAGAACCTGTGAGCCACTCTTGCCAGGAATGGATCTTTCACCAAATCCATTTATCCCAGTGGCACTCCACCTGCTCTTCTCTTGCCATCATAGAATCATTTGAACCAATACAAAGAACCACAGCAAAGCTAGGTACAACACAAATTAATACCCAAGACGATAAGCTGGCCACTAGCGTTTAACATCTTCTGCCTCCTGCATCGTGGTAAGCTACGATATTTGTTTCTTTAACCCTAACTAACTCCAGATTTCGTTTCTGGAGAAGGGAGTTAGACCCAGGTGAAATCAATTACAATACAGGAAGCACAGAAAACTATACTTTGGGAATAAACTCTTTGGCACTGCTAAAGAAACAGGTATCGAGGAAAGAAATCAATGAGCATCTCCCTTGGTCTGCCCGGAGGAAAGAACTCACACACGCTACCTGCTGCTCTAGCTTGTGAGCTTGGAAGGCATAATCGCTGTCTCTCATTGAACTCTATCTCATTTCACTCATACATATTTAAGAATGTAAGTTTTAAGTATGTATGGATGAAATAAGGGCTCCTTTTAAGGCTCTCAAGTTGTTGTCAACTTGAGAAAAATGAACCTTAATTTCCTAATATTATTAACTATCTCATCACTATACCTCTCTCTTTCTCTCTCTCTCTCTCTCTCTCCTCTTCTTTTTTTTTTCCTCTCCTCTCCTCTCCCCCCACCTCCAATTTATGTTCATGTGTTCAAATCAGGACCTGAAAGGCTCATATATTAACAGCAGGTTACTACGTTTTTCCAGTCTCTTTCAATCTTTTTCCACTCTCTGATTCTCATTTATTTATTGTAGAATCCAGGCTGTTCATCTTGTAGACTCCTCACTATTGGTGTTTTACTGATCATAGCCCTGTGTTGTCATGCAACATATTCCTATCTCTTTATAGTTATTCCCGTAACTTTATATTAATTTCTATATTTCCTATAGATCTAGAGACTTGATCTGATTCACACTTGATTTTTTGGAAAGTTACCTCCTTCTAATGTCCGGGGACAGTATTTGGCTTCACATGCCAAACCAGCAGAAAATCACTTTGCTTATTTTTAATGCGTACCCCACCCTCAAAGTCTTCAACAGACCAGGGAAAGGATAGGCACATTCATACCCATGTCCCTGCTCTGGTGAAGGGTCACCTGTCCAAAACCCTGAGCCAAACTTCAGTGTAACAGATGATCAACCATATGCCAATCTCAAGTCTCAAACTCAGCCCTAAAACTGGGTCATGGCTGTGGACTCCCTTGTCTGGCTGTGCATTTTGCTCCAGCAAACATGTTCAGTAAAGATCCTTTCAATCCATTGGATAAAAATCTCATGAAAGAAATGCTCTTAATCTTAATCTTGAATTTGGCTCACAGAGGCTCCATGACCCTCACACTTGTGACCTCCTCTAGTCTTTGATCTGTTACAAAGGGGGCTTACTGTCCTGCTGATCAATATATGGAAGAGTAAACAAACACTACCTATTCTCAAAACAGGGAAAACTTCCTGGGGGTCTGATATGAGCAAGATGGCAGACTAGAAAGACTTGGATACTTCTTCCTCCACTCATTGCCCACAGACACACTGATTCAGCAAAAACGCATGGACAAACTTCCTTTTGGTGAATCAGAAAACAATTGAAAGGCTCCTGTGCCATAGGAGGATTGAAATCAGACTCACCAAAGCCAATAGGGAAATTTGAGATACGCTCTCACCAGGGAGAGACCCTACCCTCAGTGCACTGCCAGAGATCAGGAAGAAGTGCCCCACCTCCCGGTGTCACTGCAAAGGAATTTTTGTGTATCTAGCACATCAACTTTTCCAAGAAGGCTCCCCAGAGGACGGGCTTCCATCTTGCCAGTCTTCGAGCTCTGATGGGTCTGGAACATCTTGCTATTGTTCCTTCCCTGTATTTAGCACAGCAAGCGAAAGAAAGAAAAAGAAAGAAAGAGAGAGAGAGAAGGAAGGAAGGAAGGAAGGAAGGAAGGAAGGAAGGAAGGAAGGAGAAAAAAGAAAGAAAGAAAGAGAAGGAAAGAGGGGGAGGGAGGGAAGAAGGAAGGGGAGGGAGGGTAGAAGGGAGGAAGGGAGGGAGGGAGGGAGGGAGGGAGGAAGGAAGGAAGGAAGGAAGGAAGGAAGGAAGGAAGGAAGGAAAGAAGGAAATCCCAGCCCTCAGCTTTCCCCAGGGAAAGAAAGAGGTGATTCATACATCCAGTGCCCCAACTTCTCCAGGGCTGTGCAAAGAACCAGTCTTTATCTCACCAATCCTGTAGCTCTAACAGGTCCAGCACAGTCTAGCCACCTGGGGGAGAATAGAAACAGCAGCTTGGGCCGATAGATGTCATGGTTCCCCAGCACCGTAGCTCAGCACAGAGCAAATGGATAAGAACCACAGATGCCCAATTCTCCCTGGAGAGAGAGACTTGCAAAAGGCCCCAGGATCTCTGACTGGGCTGATTGGTGAGCTATGGCACCAAAACTATAGGCAGCAAAAACAAACATGTGAGACTACATGAAGCTAAAAATCTTCTGCACAACAAAGGGAACAACCAGAGAGAAAAGACAACCTAAAGAGTGGGAGAAAATATTTATAAATTGTACGTCTGATAATGGTTAATCTCAAATAAGAGACTCCCATGCTTTGGGAGTAAAACAACCAATAACCCAACTAGAAAATGGACTAAGAACTGGATGTGATGGCGCACACCTGTAATCTCAGTACTTAAGACGCTGAGTCAGGAGAATCACAGGTTCACGGCCTGTCTCAGCAACTTTGTGAGGCCCTCCACAACCTAGTGAGACCCTGTTTCAAATGTAAAGAATAAAATATGACTGGGGGTGTAGCTCAGAGGCAGAATGCCCTGGTTTAATCTCCAGGACCACAAAAAAAAAAAAAAGACTAAGGCCAGGCATGGTAGCCCACACCTATAATCCCAATACTTGGGAGGCTGAGATAGGAGGATCATAGGTTCAAGACCAAAATTCCAAAAGAATTAAAATCAGGATCTCAAAGAGGTATTAGCACTCACATGTTCATTCCAGCACCATTTGTAACAGTCAAGGTATGGAAACAAGTTAAATGTCTATTGGCATAAGCATGGATAAAGAAAATGTGGTATATACTATTCAGTTTTGAAAAAGAAGGAAATCCACGATATGTGGCAACATGGATAAACCTTGAGGACATTATGCTAAGTGAAATAAGCCAATCACAGAAAGAAAAATGATGCACAATTCCACTTACATGTGATATGTAACACAAAGTCAAATTCTCAGAACCAAACACTAGAATGGTGGTTGCAGGAACTGGGGAGAGTGGGAAATGGGGAGTTACTAACCAATGGGCATAAGGTTTTAGTCAAGTAAGATGAATAAGTTCTAAAGATCTGCTGTATAACACTGAACATTTAGCCAATGATACTGTATTGTACACTTGAAAATCTGTTGAGAATAGAGCTCAGATCAAGTGTCCTTACCACAATAAAATTTAAAAGAAAAAGGAAAGTTATTTTTAAAAAGAACATGTTGTGAGCTAGGCATGGTGGCACGCACCTGTAATCCCAGTACTTGGGAGGCTGAGACAGGAGGATTGCAGGTTTGAGGGCAGCCTCAGCAACTTAGCAAGATCCTGTTTTAAAATAAAAAATAAAAAGAGCTGGGGTGTATAGGTCGGAGGTAGAACACCCCTGGGTTCAATCCCCAGTATATATATGTGACAACATGAACATATATATATGTGTGTGTGTGTGTGTGTGTGTGTGTGTGTGTGTTCTGTTAAGTGACTTACTGTCTTCATCTATGTAGTGAAATAGTGGACAACTCTATTTGATAAACCCAGTCTCAAGATACAGGATTTAACATAAGCATAATTTTATAGGACTATAGAATTTCATGCAAGGCGTCACAGTAAATCTAGGAAATTAGCTGTTTTCACAAAGGTTAGGTGATTTAATCCTTAAAGCATTATGAGTTGGGTATCATCATCCTCACACAACAGAAGAAGAGAATGAGGCTTAGTAACTGACTCGAGGTCACGAAAATCTCTTCTCACTGAACCACATGGTATTTAATCAATATTCAAATTAGCAATGCTTGTCGATGACATGCATATGACAATGGCATAAAAAACAACCGTATTTCAGAAATCTGCATAGGTCTTGCTGAAAGCAATATTTTTTCCAAAATGTGCAGCAACATTTTTGAAGCAAAGAAAGAAAAAAAGAAAAAGAAAATACTTGTGCGGGCCTGAGAGACTGGCAGAGCACCCTCGGGGATAATCTTCTCTGACTGATGGAATTGTAAAGAAGGAAAACTCGGCCCCTTCTGGGGTTGTTTCTTTTTTTTTTTTTTTTTTTGCGGTACCAAGGATTGAACCCAGGGGCATTCTACCTCCGTGCTACACCCCGGCCCTATTTTTTTATACTTTATTTTGAAACCGGGTCTCACGAAGTTGCGGAGGGCCTCACTAAGTAGAGAGAGAGAGAGAGAGAGAGAGAGAGAGAGAAAGAGAGAGCTGAGGCTGGCCGCGAACCCGGATCCTCCAGTCTCCGCCTCCCAAAGTACTGGGATTACAAGCGTGCGCCACCACGCCCGGCATAAGGTTGTGTCTTGCTAAGCTGTTTCTCTATCCTCTCTCCAACCTCTCGCTTGATGTCAGAGTGTTTTCATATGAACATCTTTCTTCTTTCTACTCAGCACTATTTTTCTTAATATCAGAGTGTATGTGGTGGTAGGATTTAATTTAAAAAGTACAGGTTTTACATATCAAATTAAAAACTAATCTCATTTGCTTATGTCTGTGACCTCTGCTGGGCATCCACAAGGAGGAGTCTGTTTATCCCACTATGTAGTCCTCAGGGGGCTTTCAACTTGTTTAAACTTGAAGAAGTGAGAGGACCGTAAGTCAGGGTCTGTCATTTTGTGTGTCCTTTTAAGATGGCTGGAACCATTGGCAAATCTTTTGGCAATTCTCTAAAATAGCACCCATTCCATATGTGCAGTGTGTGACTTTATCCTAACTGTCTTTCCAAACCTGTCTTTTTCAAACCAATTTCTCCCATCCACCCACGTGACTATCCACTTACTCATTTACCAATTCAGTTAGACACCCTGTCTAAATGTTTAATGTTGAGATGTTTTCTTCTTTCTTTTTTCTGGTTGCACTCAAACTTCTGAATCCACTTTGAAAACACAATACCTCTTGACTATCACCTCCAGCGCCTTGCAGGTAGTGGGCTCTCAATATCTATTAGTTGATAAGAAAAGTTTAAAGAACAAGAAGCAAAATGTCATGGTGGGGAAATGAACTGGGAGAAAGATTAGAAAGGGCTTAGGAAGTGAGGGGGACAGATGATTATCTAATCATCAAATTTGTAGGAACACACACTCGGAAGAGTGGTATGTAACTTAAGCCCTACGGAACATGACAGGTGGAGAGAGGAAATTGATTTCTTTATAAGACAAAAAGCTTTCCAAAGATTAAGTTGGTGGTGATTGTATTAGTCAGAGTTCACTAGAGAACAGAACTCAAAGGATGTATATATGGAAAAAGGGGATTTATCAGATCAGTTTACAGACCAAAGCAGTGTAGTCCCACGTGGCCGCCTGCACGCGGAGAGCCAGAGGAACCAGCAGCTGGTCGAGCAGTCCAAGAGCTGGAGTCTCAGAATAGGAGCGGCCAATCATGCAGGCCCAGACCAAGATGGAAAGGCCAGGAAACACTTCAGAGAAACAAGGGTGAAAGTCCAGTTCCAAGAGCAAAAGGCCTGAAAGTCAGCCTGCCTCAGGCCACTTTCTGCTTCTTTATATCCAGGTCCTGTGCCTATCAGAACAGTGCTGCCCACATTCAGGGCAGGATTTCCCCTTCAATCTGCCATCACGTGAGCCAATCATCTCATCATCACACCCAGAGTCACATGACCTTAGGTGTTTCATAATACAGTCAAGTTGACAGTTCACATTAACCACCTCAGTGGTGATTTTATCTCCTAAAAAGATTTATAGTTAAAATTATGAAAGTTGGGAGCGTGCAATAATCTCTTGGTATATGCGTGACCTTGGACAAGTTATTAACTCCTCTGAACCTTTGTTTCCTCATTTATTTTTTTTTTTTTTTTTTTTTTT